>JAQHQX010000541.1:0-12320 GCA_034694425.1 Arrhopalites sp. Gr-Col-00791
CCATTGTTCAGCACGGCTTACAAAAGGAAGAAAGTTCTCCCTGATCAAATTCAAAGTTGTAAGAGGTCGCGTCCAATTGAATTGAACCAACAAATATTCAATGATGAAAGTCAAGCTTATTCTGTAGATTCCCAAGGTCAACGGTCACCTCATAGTCAAGGTTCAATTGACTCTCAGACATCAACATTATTCGACCAAGGTATGACAATGACCTAGTCTCAAAGATACCAATTTCACATTTAGTTTGTAATGACTTAAATCAGTTCATTATAAAAGATTGTTGATAAGTACTTGAATTAAAGATTTTGTTTATGTACTTTCAAATTGTAACAGATGAGTGGGAAACATTTGCAAATAGAAATCAAGTAATTGAATGCTCAACTGATGCAATTCGGAAGAATGATGAATTTTAAACATAATTTATAAAACCATTAAAGCAACAAAATTAATCAAGTGGAAAAGTTCAGCAAAACTCATCTTTATAGTCTGACACAAATTGTAAGTCATGTTGAAAGTTCCAAATTCCAAAGACGTCAAACATGGAAAGATGATTTATTCCTTTTGGTTGATCTCATAAATAAATCTGACTAATTTATATGAGAAGTTCAGAAAAGTCAAACTTAATTGATTTGTTTCACAAATCCATTTAGGCAATTTTCAATGTCTAGAGTTTTACTTAACATATTCTGTTTATAAAAAGTTTTAACGAAACAAAAACTGTTTTATGCTGATTTGATTGTAGTCACTGCTGGTTTTAAATTTGGCTGTAGTATTGACTTCAAAGTTGTACATTATGAAAAATCAAAATCATTAGGAACTGCAGTGTATTTAAAACTCAGATAAAACTTAGCAAAGTAAATGAAATTGTTAACCAAAATATTGATGGTAATATTTATATGGGCTTCAACTCACTTTGTGAAATTCTTTGGGAGTAAATGGCATTTACTAAATGTCATTAAATTTCTACAAGGTTTCTTGCAAATAAATTTACCTTCAAACTCCAATGACGAAACTAGTTTTCCTTCAAAAGTTTCTGTTCTCTTTTGATTTTTCGTTTGATTTGTGTAAACAGTTTCACCAAGGCCTCTGACTTGTAGAAGTTGAGAGTTCACCAATTTGATTATTTTTTTATTTTTAAATATCTAATAGTGCGACGCTACTGTGACAGAAAGATTCGCGGAAAGTTCATCATACGGAAAGCTCAACAAAGAGAAATATTCACTTTGGTGCGACTTGTAAGTGCTTTTGGATTCATCTAACCGCTCGCTTCTCTCGCGACTTCAATACAACAAATCTCCATTGACACAATCCTTTTAAGGGGACTCTTTGTGACCTTTGAAATTGTTCATTCCTTTCATGAAACTTTATTTTTGAGGTTAATTCCTTGTTCCTTTGACTTGTTTTGTTTGTCAATAGCTCTATCAATAATTCAGTTTTCACAGCGGGGCCCTTCGAGCGTCCATAGAAATTAAATAAGGTCAAGTACTCCCACACTACCATGATTCTTTACTGTTTCCCACTGTGACGACATCAAAAAAAAGACAAATTGTAAGAAAATGTACAAGTTTTCAAATGTAATCGAAAATGGGTTTCAAAATTTCAACTCATCAACATCATTCATTTTTGCTGCCACATTGTAGAGCAGCCTCAAAGTAAACGTATAGGATCACAGAACTTGGTGTAAAGAAAAAATTTTTAAAACTGTTCATCAACTCCCTCTTCTGAAATGACACGATTTCAATCAATCCCACTGACCTGAGGTCAAGGGGTGGATGAGTTGTAATTAGGTTTGTTCGATTCAAGTAGCGAGCGCAGCGAGGTAGGTTAGAGAACTCCGGAAACACTTACGGCTGACAAAGTCACTCAAATCAATTTTGTGGAAAATAGCTCCAATGTCATTTTTGTGCAGTGGCCATTGACCCACTAGACACTGACCCATTGAATCCACTGAATGAAGCTTTACAGTAAGTGTGTAGTGGGTAACTGCAGTGGTTAGTGCATGATGTAACTAGGGGTTATATTTTTCCCGGGATTTTTCGAAAACCGAGAATCGGGACGGGAAATCCAAAAATTCCGGGATCCCGGGAAATTCCCGATTTTTCTCGGTTTTTCCCGATTTTTCCCGACAAATTTAAGTCCAAATACAATAGCCATTTGTGGGTTAAATTAATCAAAATTGGCGGAAGGCAAGACTCTTGCCTTTCTGAGATAATTATAGAATCTTAAGCCCTAAACCCTTTTCCAAGAATGAGATGGTAAAATGGGATAGTAGCTTCACTTTCCAGTCGCTATACTAAAAATAGATAAATCCTTTTGTAAATTTTACCTTGCAAACACAAATATATTTCATTAAATTAGGGTAAAAACTCATGAAAATATTTCCCGTTTTTTCCCGATAAATTCCCGATTTTTCCCGGGAAGTTTCCCGACCAGTGCAGTCGGGAATTCGGGAACGGAAAATGGGCCGGGATCTCGGGAAATCGGGAATCCCGGGAACCCGGGATACAACCCCTAGTCACGGTGACCAAGGAAAATTTTTCATGTGAATGAGGTGTGAATGGGTTTTAGCACGACCCGAAAATCTTGCCTGGCGGGAGTGTTTATGATTAACTTTTTTTATATCTTATTGAAGGCGTAATTTGACCTACTTTATCAGATAGGTCCATAAAAATGGGGGGTTGATGGACACCTCCTATACCACACTTTTGGCAACCCCTCCTTTTTTAAAACTTAAGTATTGTTTTGTGTGATTGTGCTGCAATTAAATTATTTTTTCAAAATTGTATGAAGCAAATGGCAACGTGGAAAATTCAAATTGAGTTACAATCATACGTCAATAGTTTTATTGTGTATACGGTAATAAAATGTAGTTTCAAGTTGAAGTTTTAATGTGCATCAAAATAAATAATGAAATTATTGTTACAAATCAGCTGATAAAAAATAGCTCATGTTTTCCACATCTTGTGGATTAAACACAATCACTGTCATTCCACTTGTACTGTCTATTGTTATGCTGTACGCATTAACTAGAAAAAGTGTCATTATAAAATAATTATGTTTCATTCATATTTAATTAGCAGCTCTAATAATTTAATTAATTAATTACTAACATTTTAAGCCTTCTAAAAATCCTCAAAATTGATATAAATCGAAAGAAATTTTTTTGGCGGAATAAGTAAAGACCAACTAGAATTTGATTTCATTAATTGTACGAAGTTAAATTACAGATTAAATACTCGAAACAACTTTGGCATTGTCTTGTCCCAAGTATTTGTAAAAGGCTGCATCGATATACCATTTATTGATGGATTGAGCAAGATAACGGAAGATTTTGTAATGGGCCATTAAGTACAAGGCAGTCCTCATAGCAAATACCCAAAGAAAGTCCCAAATACTCATCAAATTTTTCAAATTCGTTCCTTTGTACTCTGGAGAAAAGATGGAGAAACACATGTGCATCATTCCCTTATGACTCACCCAAAAAGGGAACCAGTAGCTTAAACCTTCCAAAATGCATTTGTGAATGACGATGGTAGTCGTGTCACAAACTTTGAATCCACCCAAAGCGATTGATTTGACATATCGTCTACTCAATTCTCCCTCCTTCTCATCATCATCATGAAGGATCAAGTTGTACTCATCCTTTATGCCCATAGCTCGACCTACAACAGCTGACAAATGGGCTAGGCCGTCCGTTCCATTTGAGTCGATGAAGCCAAAGGCTTTAGGAAAGGCCTTGACGAAGGCGTAGCTAGAGGCCTGAGTACAGACCAAGTTGAATTGACTCATGGGAATTCCACATGAGTTGTAAGTAAAGAGATGAGAAGGGAGGTCGCTACAATCAACAAAGTCGAGGTCACGTCGAATTGCTTCTGCTATTTGGGCTTCTTCAGGGTGCTCTGATTCAATGTTGTCCACAGTCAACCAGTCGTCACCAACATTTTTGAGGGCGAGGCGATGGATGCGCCGAACGACAAAAAGTTGTTCAACAGCTTTGTCCATTGAGAAATCTGAGCGGTGCCTGGAATATATAAAATGAGTTCGATATCAGAATTGGACCATTTAGAAAATTCGACTTAGATTTTTAAAAATGTCAAAATGAAATGAAATGAATAGTGCGCCATTTTCTGAAAAAAATTTGAAAGAACGTAAACTGAATGTGGAAATTTGAGTTGGAGGTTGAATTTACCATCGAAAAATACGCCACAAAGTTCTGAGGTTACGGGCAATGGATTCTTTGGGTTCAATGAGGAATCTGCTGTTCCTCAACAGGACAGCTGTAGTCGATTTGATACTGAATCCAAAAAGGGCAGTTACAACCAGAGAGAAGACCATCAAAGGGAAATTTTTTTCAAAATAATCTTGACCCTTTTTAATCAATTCATGATCAATCGATTCAATCACTTTCGCTTTAGCTTCCTTTTCGGAACTACCCCCACTGTTTTGATCAGACAACTCGAACGCGGGCTCCAATGGAGCTTTATGAATAAAATTTTTCCAAAATTCATCACTGGATGTTAATTCTTGTTCCTGATTATAATTCAAAATTATTTTATAACTTCAATTATTTAATTAAAATCACTTGAGCTTCAGAAAGTAAATTAAATTTAGTTGAAACTCTCCAAAAATTATTGTAGTTAAAATATTAATTTCCAAACCTTGTATTTGTAATCGTCATGGTTCAATGACTCAGTCTCCTCCTGTTTATGCATTTCGATTGGGTTTACAATTAAAAATTTATTTCAGAAAATTAACTTTAATACAGATTGAAAGTGACTGTTCTGCTTGGATACAAGCTGATCCAATTACAATCTGCAACGTAGTTAGCAGAAGATCAAAAAGTTTGTTTATCAAAAAATTCAATTTGTTTATTTTCCTGTTGACACGGAATTGACAAACGTTTGATGGATCGATGCCTGATAACAGAATATACTTTTCTGACCACTCACAATTGACTTTGGATTCATTTTATTGCGATTTCTGTGTTCTGGTTCGACCAGAGGAGTCCACTGCTTTTTTTTACCTTGGACGGATCTGTGCCCCCTGGTTGACTGTGGTCTATTTGGCTGAAAAAATATAGGAAAAATTTGAATAAAATGATGGGATTTAGAATTACAAATCGAGTCAAATCTGGAAATGAAAATGAAATTCATTTTTAGGTGTCTTCAATTCGGTCTATCGATGGGGAGCCTGAAACTGCTCAGGGTCCTTTGTCTTGAGACAAATAAATTAGCCAGTTGGGCTTTCTACCCTACAGGGTAGAAGGAGGCTCCTTGTCCAGGTCTAACAATGTAATTAGAAATTGATGGATGACCAAAAAATTCATACAGACATCGAGGTAAAATTAATGTCAACTTGAAGACTTTTTCTTCAAGCTAAATATCTCCAATTGACTAATTGTTGCACTTAATTATTTTGGATTGATGAATTTAAATTGACGGTCCTCTACATTAATTTTAAAATGATGCTCATTGTGATTTTGCTGTAGTTGCATAGATTAAATTATTATTCACTTTTTGTCCATCTGATTAAATCTAAAAGTAAAAGTGAGTTCAATTATCTTTGAAATTGGGAAGGTGAATGGATTAATTTGATTGATGACAATTAACAATTGTTTTGCATCCACTTGCAGAACTTAGTTTGAAGCTTAATGTGAAACATAATACATTTCATTTGCATTCTGATTCAATTTGAATAAATTATGTCAAGGTGAATTATGATGATGGTGACTCAGAATGCAAAAGAGGTATTTGTATTTGTTAAATCAAGTTGATTTTTCAGATATAAGATTCTCTTTTATTGTAATTACAAATTAATTTAATTATACATTTGGTAACAAGGTGTGATATTTCATGGGAATACAAACGAGATACAAAAAAATAAAACAATTTCTTTAAATAGCCGATACAATTGTGGGGAAAAAATGGATAAAAAAATTAATTGTGTTGATTTTCTGTTTCCAGCAAGTATTTTTTGCTTCAATACATTTCGATTGAATCTACCGAGTAGTTTCCATTGAGGACATAATTATCGATTACAATTTCAATTTTGAATCATCGATGGCTTGAACTATTTTTTATTAAATGAGTGAATTCCAATAAAATTCATAGAAGCAGAATCATTTATTGAATAGAATATCAAATATTGAAAGTGTGTCGAATCTCAACCAAATTAAATGAAAGAAAATAATTCTGAACAATCAATTTCATTTTAATTCTAAATTGACCTGAATATAAAATATTTTGTTCTATTCTTCTTTTCTGAAAGTGTCAGTCTTGAGCTCAAAATTGAAGTTAATGAAATTCTGAAATTCCAAATTCCAAATTAAATCGATTCTGTATTCAATTCTGAGAAATTTTTAGTCTCTAAAAACCTTCAAAGAATAATTTCACGACATTTTAATCTTATTTTGATTGACAGTTAAAAAGTTTAGTTTAAACCAAATAAAATTATACTACAAAAAGTTCAGTCAACTTTAAACTCGATTCTTAATTTGGGTTTGATAATTTAAACGTCCTCAAAACATTATTTTAAATTCAGCACAACGTTCTACCGCGAAAGAGCTCCAATATAAAATCAGAAACTTTTTCATTTTATTTTCATTTCGAAATTCAAGCTCAAAAACGAGTTTCACAAAAGTTGACTTGATTATAATTTCATTTTAACTCTGATTTTTACTCGATTCTGAAACAATTTGGAATTTGGAAAAATGAATCGAATCATTTTGATTTTTTTGGGGCTGTGTCTCATCGGAGTGGTGAGAGCATCACTGGAGGACGCCGACTTGCCTGATGAGGATCAGTCCGAGTTAGAAAATTCAGAAATCGACGAGGAAGAAGTTATCGATGAGGTAAAATTCACTTCAAATCTATCTCCAGGCTATGGTTAGACTTAAAATTTGTCAACAATGTCACTCTTCAATCTTTTTGATTTCATACAAAAATTGAAATGCAATTGGAAAAATATTTGATTGTAGGAAATTGAGCCAGAAGATACGTGGACAAGAGCTGGCTCAAAATGTCGCCGAAAATGTCGCAAAGGCAAAGTTTGTCGCAGAACGTGTACAAACAAATGTGTAAAAAGAAGGGCAGCTATAGGGACAGATGCTGTTCCAGGGGATCTTCCTGAAGTGAAAGCGGACCTTGTGAGCTCATTTTCCCAGTTAATTAAAATTAAAAGTGTACCAAAGACAAGTCAACCAAATGTTCAAGTTGAATTATATTTTCAAATGCTCAGTTTAATTACTATTGAAATTTTATCTCAATTTTGTACAACTGGACTAGCCTGTAAGTGTTGATTTTTAAAATTTTTTAAATAATTATAAATTAATTGGAATTTTTTTAAAATGAAAAGGAGGTTCCCTACAACGGGGGTACCATTCCATGTTAAAAAAACTGTCGACAACCTCCTCTATGTTTTGATATTTTCTTCCCAGGGACCCATCACACTTGATTCCCGAGTATAAGGGATTTGTACTGGAAAACAAACCCGCCAGGTCCCATTGAAAACCGATTTTCGGGTCGTTTTTCTAATTAAATGACCATCTTGAGGTATTTAAAAACTTTTTTAACTTTTGACCTACAATTTTCATATTTCATACAGAGACTCGCATCTACATGGGATACTTTCCGACAATGTATGAAATGTTTGTCATGTCACTGCTGACCTCTGGAGGTCACCAAATGTCAGGGTCTCGCGGCTACCGCCATGGTGACCAACATATGTTTTTCTATTTTTTTCTTGAAAGTACATGAAAAAGTAGGGGACACTTGTTTTTTCATGTCTCACAGCTTTAACGTGCTCCGGAGATACAGATTTTTGAAATTGGCTCCATGTCTGCATTGGAGACTGAAATGAGGCCGTCAATTCGGAAGTAGATCAACATTCAAAAATCTGTATCTCCGGAGCCCGTTGAAGCTGTGAGACATGAAAAAACACGTGTCCCCTACTTTTTCATGTACTTTCAAGAAAAAAAATAGAAAAACATATGTTGGTCACCATGGCGGTAGCCGCGGGACCCTGACAATTGGTGACCTCCAGAGGTCAGCAGTGACATGACAAACATTTCATACATTGTCGGAAAGTATCCCATGTAGATGCGAGTCTCTGTATGAAATATGAAAATTGTAGGTCAAAAGTTAAAAAAGTTTTTAAATACCTCAAGATGGTCATTTAATTAGAAAAACGACCCGAAAATCGGTTTTCAATGGGACCTGGCGGGTTTGTTTTCCATTACAAATCCCTTATACTCGGGAATCAAGTGTGATGGGTCCCTGGGAAGAAAATATCAAAACATGGAGGAGGCTGTCGACAACTTTTTTAAACATGGAATGGTACCACCCCTTTTGTTGGGAACCTCCTTTCTCTTCCTGGGTCGTGTAAGAACAGATGTACTAAAATATAGTCCAGTATTCCAGTTGTAGCAATTTCGTATCCCGGTAGTATTTACATATAGAAGACTCTGAACGTCATCTAAGGTCGTATCCCAGGGTCTGGTGCCATTTAAATGCCGTAAGTGAATCACAGAACTACCCACCAGAAGATGGTGGAACTACTGACTTGCCGTGGGGAACAGTGCTGACATATAGGGGATTTTTTATGAACGTCATAGCACTTAGAAAATACTTATAGGTGGCGTCAGCGTTTTCGGTTTTCTCTATGGGTGCTAATTCTCCGGGTAACAGAATTAGGAAATTGGGCAATAGACTTAATTTTTTCGGTATTCTCTAACCACGCTCGCTACCTGAATTGAACAAGCCACACAATATCACAGACTTCGTTGAACTTCTAAAATCAACAATTGACCTTCTAAGGCTGACCTAGTTCGACGAAGGAAGTATTTTGTAGACTGATGAACAAGTTTTAGACGAAGTTACCTATTAAATAGGCGGACCATAATCTTTGTGCTGAATCTCATCATAACTGATCAATTGACCACTTACACTCTAACCTTAGTGGATAAGCTGTTATGAAGTTTGTTTGAAGTAGTAGCAAAGGTGGTTAGAGTACACCGAAAACACTGACGCTGCCTACCGGAATTTTCTAAGAACTATAAAGTTCATAAAAATTCCCTAGATGTCAACACTCTTCCCCACTGTAAGTTAGTAATTCCGTCATCTTCTGGTAGGTGACGCTGTGATTCACTTGTTACATACCTGAATTTTAATTGACCTGGACTTGTGGACCCTGAGATACGGCATTGACATGACACCAGAGTCTGGGATGCTCAACGGGGAAATATTTTTTCGACAATAAAATTACTCATTTTGACAATACTGTTTTAAACAATAAAATGGCTCAATTTGACTCAATATCACACTAAAAATTACTTTATAGTAATTTTTTCTGAGTTTCTGTATCAGCAACAAGTTTTCAAACATGAGTACAATTGTGCATATGGTAAAAATTTGTTACTATGCTTTGTTACTAACAAAGTATCCGTTACTAAAGTGAATCATTGTTTCTGAATTTCGACGGAGCACTGGAATTGTAATGATGACTAACAATTGGGAAATGTACAAAGCATCATACAAAAATCCTAAATCGTTCAAGAAAAATAGAGACGGTTCAAAAAATGTCAAGCCGCTCAAGAAAGATTTGTTGTTTGTTTGATCAAGTTGCGAGCGAAACGAGCAGTTAGATAGCTGCAAAAGCACTCACATTTTGAGTTTGAGACATTTTTTTGGGCGGTCTCTATTTTTCATGAGTGATTTGTGATTTTTCATATGCGATTACGTATTTTCCATGCTCTGCTAAAAATATTTTAAACCGATAAAGTCAAATAGGTAATAATAAATAGACAAAAATTGGCGACTATATAGTAGCCAACTTTATTTACATGCTCAAACCTGTTAAGCCTACTCTCGTTTTAATTGTGATAAACGAATTAACACAAAGTAATTTTTAGTGTGATATTGAGTCATATTATGATCAAAAACAGTATTGTCAAAAAAATCATTTTTAAATTATCAAATTGAGTCATTTTATTGTCAAAATAAGTTACGTCCGATACGCAACTACTGCTGGGATACGCGTTTTCTACTGGGTTACATTTTAGTACATCTGTATAAAAAAATTAATTCACTTGTGAGAATTTAATGGAAATTTAAGTAGTGCTGTCAATTACGCTTCTAGTTTCCAACACAATATTTCAGCTACTTCCAAAAGGCGTGCGAAAATCAAGATAGTGTAGGAACCTGCATGGACACAAAGAAATCGGCGGATGAGACCGCGGACTTAGAGGAGTTGAAAATGATTGCCGGTGATGCTTGTAGCATAGTGGTGGACGATACCATTCCGGATAATGACTCAAAACTTAAGAAATTATTTGAGAATTCAGATGTGGTAACTACTTACTAAAACTGATTTTTAAGACGCATCCAGAAATTCCCACGTATGGCATGCCGCACCCTAACTGGCTAGTTGTTGACCTTTGACCTTGCCCCTCACCGACCCTGTCAAAAGGGTCTGCTTTTTTGCAACTTGGGAATCAAATAAACAGGGTGCTAGATTCAAAAACTAGTTTTCACATGATTCGATGTGTGAACCAAAGGCCATCTTATGACTATTGAATCAATAGTACATATTGATGTCCCTGCATCCATAGAGTTTGGTGAAAAAAAATTGAAAAATGATTCAATTGAGCCCCCCATTTGGGCACCATTTAAAAAAATGGAATGAAAAGTCCTTTTGAATGTAGGTCAGTCTAAGGCAAGTATATGTTGTTGTTGATGCCCCTGCTGACAGATGGTGGATGACCTCCATGTGTTTGCAATTGTAAGGCTAATCCTTGGTCACAAGTCAGTTGTGACCTGTGAAATTGGGGTGAATCAACCCGTGAATGCACCCTGGGGTCTCTGAGTTGCATGTTTTGGTGTAGTAAGAAAATTCTCTAATCATGTGACTGGTTTTCAATTGTAATTAGCACGAGAAACTGGGGAAATATGTCCGAGCTCATCTGGCTTCTTTCGTCGCCTGCATTACTCCACTACTAGCACCAGCAGCACCAGCAGCCGGAGCACCAGGAAGCGTTACAGTTACTACCTAATTTCAAAACTTAAAACAATTTGAACCTTAGATTTCCTATTTCGCAACTTTTTACAATTTCTAATATTACACTAGAAAATTAATTACAATTAAGACGGTTTAATAATTTAATCATTATTTCTATCATATTGAATTTAAACTTGATTGAGAGAAGTTGGTTAACCAAATGGTAGACTACCATCAACTGCAACATGAACAACTCAAATTTTCAAATTAATTTTGAAAATATCGTCAAAAATGTAGAATATTTTGATCGTCTAAAAATTTGAATATGAAAAATAAAATTTAGTGCAAGAGAATATTTTGGTAATTTATTGACGCAATATCTTTGTACTTGGTAAAAATGTACTTTTTTTACTATCCCATCACCGCTATATCCCAAAATTTCAATATTTGCTGTCCAAGTTGGTAATTATTATTGAAATAATTCAATTCACACCAACTGGAACCTCGACTTTGGTTGGGACTGAACATAAAAAAAGTTCCCGCCACAAATTTTGTGTATGTCACGAAGTGTGTTTGTAGAGTGAATGGAAATGCATTTTATTTTTTATTTCTGACTAAAATGTGAAATAGGATTTAAAATGAGACTGGGAACAAAAAAAATAGTGACAATATTGCCAATTGTGATTTAGCTTTGTCAGCTTTTGAAGATGTAGACAAAACTGTTTGGGGGACATGTGTGAGTAGATATCCAATTCTATTTTTAAGTTCAACTCTTTTCCCCTTTATTCCCTTGAGAATATCAGATGTGCTCTTCACTAGGATCCAACTCTCATCCCATAAGCTACTCATTTCCATTGCACATTCAAACTCCACGTCACTCCATCCCACTGCGTGGGAACTCCAACTCCTCTCTTGTCCTTGCCAACTCTTCCAACGAAAACAAAAACTGAACTAAATAAAAATCTACATTTAAATTTATCTACAACCAATCCTTCCACTTTCTATCTCCGTTTCTCTTGTCTTCCATTTACATCAAATTTACAACGACAAATTCTTGAATAAATTTTTTTTTAATTTTAATTTTTAAATTAATTAAGAAATTCCCGCCAATCACAAGTTGAGTTTTTCCAACAGTCATCTGGTTCCTTTTGAATGTGTTCCTAGTCCTACTAAACCTCCAATTTGTCTAATCTTCTTGCCATGGCTTCGTCCCTCTCCAGTCAAGATGGATTAGACAGCCAGAAAAGAAACCAGGATGTGCTTACGTCTTGCAGTGACCCAGGTCAGTGCCATTCAGAGTTGACTTCTAATGCTGATTCGATGTCAAT
>JAQHQX010000542.1:0-12313 GCA_034694425.1 Arrhopalites sp. Gr-Col-00791
ATGGACTTGGCACTCAAAATGACCGAAGCGTTTGTCAAAAAATATTTTTGAATCCATTTCAATAAAGGACATGGCAGGCATTACCGTCCATCCCATAGCACCTGTTTTTTAGATTTAAAAGAACAGTTGCGAACTGAACATATTTTTGTCGTTATTTGGACGTCACCCTACATCAGTAGCGTAATGTTTAAGTGAAAAAACTCCGGTTTCAAAATCAGTAACAAATTGATGGACAAAGAATTAACCCACCAGACTAAAATTATTTTGGTTGTAGCATTTTTTCATAGAAATAAAAAGTTTAGACTGAAAGCGACTACTTATATGGGAGTCCCATCATGGGACAGAGTGTAAATGGTGAAATGGCTTTCTGTTTGATTCAGTGGAAATTTTGCGGCGAGCTGCCTTAGACGATTCCAGGTGAATTCTACACGTGGAAAGTTCCACACCGAAAGACTCCACACTGGCTCCGGGCGGCCACGGTGTCAGTCGTAAGTGCTTTCGGAGTTCGCTCGCTTCGCTCGCGACTTCAATCAAGCAAATCTAGATCTGTCAATAAAACCAAACCGGGGGTGGATGAAATTCTCCTGTTACCGCCTTAGACCTCTACTGGCGATGTTTCTATCCCCACTTTCCGAGTGATTGTCTATTTTGACCTACAGAGGTATTTGAAATTGACAATGGGTCAAAACCTGATTTAAGCTTGGACTCGGACAGAGTTGACGGATATTTATGAAACTTACAGGGGTGATTGTTACTAATCCCTAGATCACTCTTGTGAGTGGAAATTATTTTGTGATTATGTGCTTGACCTCCAAACATCACTTTGCCAAATGACCTGTTGTGATGCCACCGTTGGTTACAAAAATTTCAAAAAAATCAGAGATACACAAAACATGGAAGACAACATGGCAATCTTGAATTTTTAACAAACTGTACCATTTGACTCCAGGAGGTCCTACGAAACATTTTAACTAGTGTAGAGGTCACGCGATCACACGTAATCGTTTCGACCAAGTCTGAATACGGAAATAGCTATGATCCTTTCCACCTTGTTTTGTGTCAACACAACAGGTCATTTCTCAAATTGACCTATGGAGGTCAAGCGTAAAATTATTTCCGCTCACTCAAGCAATTTCCCCATTTAATGCCATGTCGTTTATAGAACAGAATTCTAATTGTTTTCTAAAACTGGTTCTCCATTTTCATGGCTGAATAAATGAGTATTTTGCTTCTAATCGATTAGTCAAAATCTTGATATGTTGGATGCTCAATTATGCTCAGGGCTGTTATTTCGTTAATCAAAATTTCATCCGTGCGGACAAATTGGCTAAATAAAATGGACTGTAAAGTTGGAGAAAATGGAAACGACAGAAGAGGCAATAGAAGTTAAACTATTTTGACCTGGATACTTTACCAGTACTCTTTACTTCAATTTTCATCAAGACCCACTTGATCCGAAATTATTGTAGTTGTGTCGTAGATCAAAAAGATCAAATATCTAGGGCTATAGTGACACAGCAAATTGAAAAATGCGGAAATCGTTATGCAAGATGTACGGATGGCTATATGCTGTGATATTCATGTACGAATAAACTGTATTGCAAGGAATTTTATTAAATACAAGAAACAAATCATCTTTTTGAAATTCAAATTGTGAGAAATGATGTCGGTGGTTGTCTTTAAGGAATTGACTTTAAAACTGGACCGAATGTTCCAGAATGGGATGTTGACAGGATCAAATATCTAAACCCATAATATATTTATGATGTTTCGTCACGTAGTCGTTTCCATATACGGAGCAGAACTGGAGAAAAAACATTCGGTTCAGTTTTAAGGTGAATACCCTTTGCAGTAGGTCGATTGACAAAGCCTAACACTCTTTGCCAGGATTTCTGTTAACCATGAAGACATGCATCGAGGTAACCGAAATGTTGGGGTTGTTAGCATAATTCAAAGCACATTGAGGTACGGGATCACCATAACTTGCCTGAAACAAAAAGACTCAAACTCTTACTTAAAATTTTAGTAATAACAATATTAATAGTCATTAATTGTTCAAGTTCTAATTTGATTACCCTCATACCCATCGGTCCACCTGTTTCGAAACTAGTTGTGGCCTCATTCAGTCCAACCTGTCATATACGAAATTCTTAATCAAAGGTAAACTACATGAACCCAAGACTGTCCAATTGTTCAAGTGCATAAACCCCTTGGTTCAATTTTGGAGCATACTCAAATCTGCAAATTCAATCTGGGAATACAGAACTGAGCAATAAGATCAAAATTCTACTACTTTGACTCCACGAAATTTCAAGTTTCATTTTAAAGCACAATTGCAATTTTTTCGAATGATCATTCAAGTGAAAATTCTCAGCACGCTTTCCATCGACATTAAATATGTTTAAGGCGTTCAATGGAAAAGAGAAACAATAGACAGCCACGCCCTCATCTTTGAATTGTCTTCTTGAAAAGGTGCCGGAAAAGGTAACCGGAATTCTCCACACAGGTAAGTTCCACACAAGGACGATTCCACATACCTTCGGTTTTGTCTAACGGACTGATTATGTCAATGGAGCATTGTTTGATTGAAGTCTCGAGCGAAGCGAGCGGCTAGATGAATCCGAAAGCACTTACGGCTCGCACTTAGACCGCCCGGAGCCAGTGTGGAATTTTCTTGTGTGGAAAAGTTTGTGTGTGGAAAAATCCATGTGTGGAACTTTCCGGTGTGGAAAATTCCTAGCTTCATGAAAATGGTCAAGTCATCTTGAATGATTACAGCTTTACCGTTTATTTGCGAATTTGAGCTCTTCTCGTCTTTTGTTTTATCGGTATTCGGAAAAGTTAACCCACGGAAACTTCAACCCGCGGAAAATTCGAAACCTGACTGTAACCAAGTTTGTCGCAAGTCGTTTGGTACAAGTCCCGAGCAAAGTGAGGGTGTCAGATGATATGAAAAAAACACTGTTCGGAACTTTCCACGCGACGAATTTTCCGTGGGTTAAGTTTTCCTACAATCTATTTCATCTCATAACTCAAGTTTATAAAATTTTGTAAAAAAAAAATTATACTCACCCAATAGAAAGCAAATCCAACCAAGTAGTCAGCTTTATTGTACATGAGAATAATTGGAAACATTTGAGAACAGTTTGTGGCTACCCAATCCGCACCACCAGTGTAATATGAGTGATTACCTTTTTCACCAAAATTCATTTTAACAATTTTCAATTTTTCCTGTACGTAAATTTTTTTTAAAAAACATCCTTAGCTATAAGCCAGTTTAGTACAGTAGATTTAATTACGTCTATTTTATAATGGTGCGACAAAACATTAATCTGGATTCCTTTAGCTGCCAGTGTGCAGTGTCAGAAATAATGAAGATCAACCGACTTGATCCTTTTTTTTCTGGCAGCCACACTGTGGCTATAGCAAGTCGAAAATAGAATTCAGCAATGCCATTTGATTACCCATCGTGTTGAAACATGCATTGTTGAGGTAGCCATTGTTGAGGGCATCTCCACGAATTTTTGGAGCCAAGTGGATATAAGATGGATCAGATCCATTTTGGAATACAAGACGATCACCAGTTCCCTCATTTGTCCTCACAGCTGACTTTGGTCTCCCCTTTGAACAAATTTTCTCTGCAAATAAGATATTTGAATTTAGGAGGTAAAGGATACCTTCGAATAAGCTTGTGATTTTGTCCCACGAAATTCAACGGGGATGGCGACCTTGCATCCATTAAAGGACTGTATAGAAATTTAAAGTGTCCTTTGTAGTACAAAAATGATCTTGAGAATCTTTGAAATTCACTTACTTGGATCGACGAAATACGCTGGAGATAGACAAGAAATAAAAATTATTGCTCAAATTCAGTTTTGTAAAAAAAATGGAGGCACAAATTTGATGGTTGACAAAACCTGTTAAGACGTAGTAGAGTTCTCCATTAATTGATTGATTTTGGTACATTGGAACTAAATCATGACGGTAACTATTTCCAGGGACGTTGGTAGCCGCATGTCGAAACTGCAATTGTTAATGACGAAACAAGATATTACAAAATACAAAGTTGCGAGACTTTTCAAAACAGAATGCCTTACTCGGTTATTAAGGGAACATGACGTGGGATGTGACAACAATTTCACCATTTGCGGAGCAAGTTTGTACTGAGGTTGTGACAACCTGGTTGTTTGATATTTTATACATTTGAAACTTACCCGAGCTTGCATTCCTGCAATTTGTCCCTGGACATCGTAGAGACCAAAGACGGAATTGTTGACTCCAAATTGTTTACTGTATCCGAACCAGGTGCTCTTAGTGATGGGATCTGTGTAATTGCAGTCACCAGTTGGTCGAGGCTACAATTCAATTTGAACAAAGAAAATCATTCTGAAATTCGGTTTCAAAATAATTTTCGCCTCCTCATTTAAATTGACATCTCATTCTGAAACATTAGCAAAATGACTTCAACTCACAATTGATAGCGGAATCGAGTTGATGGGTTTATTCTTTTCAACTGCTTGAACAGTTTCGGGTGACCACAAGACTGAATTAAAGATAAACTTGTAGTGGCATTTTAATGAATTTGTTGCGGTCATTTCTACACTATTTTCTCAAATAACTTGTTAAATATAGTATTATTTATGATCAACAAACAACATAAAAGTTGGTATTTGTTGTTACAGTTGTAATGTCGTAATGTTGTGATGAGCCATCACATTCTTAAGTGTTAAAATGTAAGGCAAGTCATAAAAATGTTTCTAGGTCAGCAAATGATGAACAAATCAGGAATTGAACAAATGTCTAAGTTTAGTCATGCAAATGAAAATTGTAAATATGATTGAAATTGGCAAAATAAAGTCAGTCGTGTAAAACTACTGAGCGAATAATCATATTTTTACTTAACATAATTAAATGTAAAGTGTATTGTTGCTGCAAGCGAACAAACTTTTCATTTTGATAATGAAAGTTTTGTGGTGGGAAGTCTCATAAAAAATTGGAAGTCTTAAAATAGTACGCGCTCACATTTTCTCATCGCAACCTGATGACATCTTACCGACTAATTTAATTTTTTGATTTTTTACAAATTCATTAACTGGTAAATCGGAAGTTTGTTTAACTTACATCGAAGGAAGTTCCATTTTTCACAGAGGATGTCGTATTTATTGGATTTGACTTTGCTGCAGTCTCGATTGGATCCTACAAAATTATTAAATTATGAGGACCATAATTTTGCATGTCTGCAAATTAGCTCATGGTGCTGGCACTTCCAATGAACTAGACGGATGTAACTATACCGACATCCTATTGACGGTAAGAAGCATCTGCCAAGCTGTTGTTCATGTCAACCAAAAAACACGATGAATGGGGCAAGAATGTCTAAACTTTTGTGTAGATGTCGATACTGCATAATCGTTTAAAGTTGATGGCAACTAAATTACAAGCATTTAGCAAAGAGTTGAGTGATCACTAAAGTTTTTCAAAATAAAGGAACTTTCTTTTTTCACCACGAGATTAAATAACGTGAGTTCTCACGAAAACCCATGAAAAAAGCATGGATCGATTTTGAATGATTGAAATAAGAGCAAACAGCTCACAAATGGAGTATCCAGAAAATAATCATTAACTACCACCAAAATCATGTATTTGGAATGACTTAATCCAATTTGAATTTACCTTTTGTTCTTGCAGAGACGAAGATGATGCAGAGAAGACCAACGAGACAGAAAATTGTTCTGGTCATTGCGAAAATTGAGTTGGAAGAGGAGTGTCGCACTCTGGATCGTTTCAATGTAAAAGCGAAGAGGGGCTGATTTTTGAAGTGACTTGGATTGCGGGAGGGGGGAGAATGAAAATAGAAATTGATGTGGGATTTGATGGGAGCACAATTTGGCCGAATATAAAAATATCTGAAAATTAAATTGTGGTGTAAAAGTTATTCTGAAAATTCCAAATTGCATTCAAGTTTATTGGAAAACTACCAAGCGTCAATGTAACTTGAATTATTTATATTTATTTAAGCTCTATTTATAATTAACTGCTTTACCAGAATTAACTGCGACAATCGACAACTTTTGTAGAATGTTCTAGTCAAAGTTGGTTCATTTTGATTACAATGAAATACAGAGTAAATCAACCCTTATTTTCGAAATCCTCAGAAACGATTTTAAAAGAATATTTTGAGTCAGGTAGCGGGGAGGTCTGACAAGTGAAAAAAGTTACTAGACACAAAATTCACTTTTTTCTTGAATCTGGTCCAGTGTGTGTCGATTGCGTTCAAGATCTAATATGTTCTTATATAAATTGATTTTCGATTGTTAGCAATTTGGCTTTGTGCTCATGGATTTATTGCTATATTTTATTACAGGGATTGGAATTAGGATGTCATAAAATTGTCAACTTCCCGTTGCTTTCCTATTGTTTTAAAAAATGTTAAAATCGTCACTTTGTGACGCTTTCAGCCGCCGAATTATATTCTGTCAAGTCAGGTACGATCCTCTCCAGGTTTCGAAGTAGAGGCGAGAAAGCGAAAATGACGCATCGGCACTCGATCGTACGAATAATGTTCAATCCTTTATTGATACTTGTCACCACGACGGACTGGCTGCTGTCCCCCCGATTAGCCGGAAGTCGTTCGACTTTGATGACGCAAATATAAGTTTTGAACTTGGCCTGCAAATTTATTAGCTAGCAAATTGAGCCCTTCTAGCATCATATTCGACATATATGGGCTACCAATCGTATCCTTTAAATTAAGTTCATGAATATATCTTAACGCATAGAGAGCTGGCATTTCTTCCAATGTCCCGTACAGGCGCAGTTCGTCAAGAGAACTCTAAGCCCAGGTTTCTAAATACCAAAATTTCGATTATCCAACCATTCCGATAAGTGTGGATAGTGTTTTGGGGGTATCCTCTAACCTAAACAAATGATTCTACAAGAGTTTCAATTTTAGAAAAATTGAACAGTAAAAGTTTGTGGTTGTTGTCGATTCTTAAAAATTAATTAATCACTTGGTTTAATTGTATTTGTGTCACATGATCTCATAAAGATCATATATTTCACAAAAAATTATTCAACGATATGAATTAAAAAACTTGATTTTAAAAATATTCACTTGAAAATTCCACTAGACATTTATTCAAGTTCAATTTTATTGGAATTTTGAGGATACAGACCACTAATTGGAATATGTTGAAATTTACTTAACGGTAATGACATCTACTTACCCAATTAGCACCCACTTACTGTCAAACCTCAAACGGCCAAAAAATGACGGAGCTTCTTGGCCTGTAACATCTGTAAGTGGATAAGTGACTCAACATTTTCTCATTTAAATTGGACTCGAGATGCGTCCTGGAACCATTGAAATTCCAAATGAGTTGTTCTTGAACTTTCCCATAGGACAAAAGAAGAGAAGAGGAAGGCCCAAGAAGATGCCCAATGCTTTACAACGAGATTCAAATTCTTTGCAACAAACCTTTTCTAAGTTCATAAAATTATGAAAGAATTTTGTTAATTATTTTAAGATAGATTGTAAATAGATTTTACATATATTATTTTTATTTTTAATATAATTCGCTGGTACAATATAACTCAATCGATATTTAATTGTGTTCTGGATTAAAACTTGAAAAAGGTACTTTGATCATGTGTGTTCTACTTTTGTTTACTGTGTAATACCTTGAGAAAATAAAATGTATATATTACAATTGACTTCTAATACGGTACATTAAAATTTTAAAAATAAATCACCTTTCTATTGATAAAGCCTCCTTTTCTTTCAACATGACTATTCATGTAACCGTTGAAGCTATTCCACCGATAAACCTTCCTACAATCATGTTTAATTGTGTGGGAGAAAAATATTAACTTGATGGGTTATAATTGAAATCCTGTGGCTCAATTCAAATAAAATTTGTGGGCGACAAGTCCAATTCTTTGGGTCGAAAAAAGTAAAAATTACTTTCTATGGGCTGAAATCCTGATTTTGTGTGCACTTGATTTGTGAGGACATAATTTTGGGAGGAAATGATTTGTAACGACCTGTCAAGTGACGAATTGTTAAGTGACTAAGTCATTTGTGGTCACAAGATGTACAACCACTTGAATAACCGTTCGAAACGGTTATATAGCATGTGGCCACCAATAATTTCGTCACTTGACAATTCGTCACAAATCATTTGGTCACAAAATCATGTCGTCACAATGCAATTGGTCACAGTTTTATTTCGTCACATGACAATTGGTTACAATTTTCTACGGAAAACAAATACCATGGCAACCGATTGTTTATATTTTCTAGCTACTTGGTTTTTCGCCATCCTCCGTCAATTTTCTGTTTGTGAAATTTTCTTAGAGTATAGAACACTTTTTACTGATCATTTTTGTTGGAGATTTGTTGATAAAAGTTGGGGAGCATTAGGTTATTTTAGGTTAGGTTACCCCAAATCTAACGAAAATCAATCTAGTTGTCACGGTCTTGCCCTACTCAAGAAAGAACTGTTCCTTAAATAACTTTTTAATTTTAAAGGTGGAATTGGAAAGACAGTGGACGATGTGAGAAAAAATAAACAACCGGTTACCATCGTATTTGCTTTAGGTAAAAAAATTGTGACCAATTGCATTGTGACCAATTGCATTGTGACGAAATGATTTGTGGCGAATTGTAAAGTGACAAATTGTCAATTGTCGAAATGATTTGTCACCACATGTTGGAGATTCTTCAAAACATGATAAATAAATTTTGGTCAAAAAAATATAATCTGTGGCTAAAAAAGATATTCAGAAAATGTGAATTCTGTGGCGGCCAAAATAAAATGCGACCATTTCCATTTATTCATTTCGTCCAATTTGTCCACTTTTGGGGGTCACAATTTCATGAATTTGGTTCATTTTCTTCTATACATTTTGACCTGGATACTTGTCCAGTACTCCTTACTTCAATTTTCATCAAGACTCACTTGATCCAAAATGATTTACACAACTTTTCAACACAATTTAACCACAACCCCACATCAATTCCTACTTTCAATTTAGCAAATCTGAGTGACTTCGGAAATCCCCCCCGTTCACTTTTTTCTTGAATCTGGTCAAGTGAGTGTGTGTCGTAGATCAAAAAGATCAAATCATTCGGACTATAGCGACACAGCGAATTGAAAAATGCGGAAATCGTTATGCAAAATGTACGGATGGTGATATTCTGTGATATTCACGTAGGAATAAACAGTATGGCAATTAATTTTATTAAATACAAAAAACAAATCATCTGTTTGAAATTCAAATTGTGAGAAATCGTGTTGGTGGTTGTCTTTAAGGAGTTGACTTTAAAATTGTACCGAATGTTCCAGAATGTGATGTTGACAAGATAAAATATCTAAACCCACAAAGTATATATGTCGTTTCGTCAAGTAGTCGTTTCCACATACGGAGCAGAACTGAGGTGAATGCCCTTTACAGTAGGTCTACTGACATAACCTAACATCCGTCTTTAAACGGATTTCTGTTAACCATGAAGACATGCATCGAGGTAACCGAAATGCTTGGATTGTTAGCATAATCCAAAGCACATTGAGGTATATGATCACCATAACTTGCCTGAAACAAAAGGGCTCAAACTTTTACTTAAAATTTTAATAATAACAATAATCATTAATTGTTCAAGTTCTAATTCGATTACCTTCATACCCTTATAGCAATAGGTCCACCTGTTTCGAAACTAGTTGTGACCTCATTCAGTCCAATCTGTCATATACAAAATTCTTAATCAAAGGTAAACTACAGGGTGAATATATCTCTTTTTTATGTGCCCGGGAATATTTCGAACGATGGCATTGAAACAGAAATATTCCCGGCCACAGAAACAAGAGATAAAAAAAATTCACTCTGTACATGAACCCAAGACTGTGCAATTATTCAAGTGCATAAACACCTTGGTTCAATTTTGGAACATACTCAAATCTGCAAATTCAATCTGGGAATACAGAACTGAGCAGTAAAATCAAATTTCTACTACTTTGACTCCACAAAATTTCAAGATTAATTTTAAAGCACAATTGCCATTTTATAGAATGATCATTCAAGTGAAATTTCTCAGCAAACTTTCAATCGACATTAAATATGTTTGAGGCGTTCAATGGCAACAGAAACTCTAGTTGGCCACGCCATCGTCTGTGAATTGCCTTTATGAAAAGGATCAAGTCATTCAAAATGAATGACTACAGCTTCACCGTTTATTTGTGAATTTGAGCTCTTCTCTTCTTTTGTTTTCTCATAACTCAATTTTATAAAATTTTGTAAAACGAAATTATACTCACCCAACGGAAAACAAATGCAACCAAGTAGTCAGCTTCATTGTAAATGAGAACAATTGGATAAATTTGAGTACAGTTTGTGGCTACCCAATCCTCACCACCGTAATTTGCGTGAGTACCTTTTTTCACCAAAATTCATTTTAACAAATTTCAATTGTTCCTGTACGTAAATTTTTTTTAAAATCATCTTTAGACATCAGCCAGTTTAGTACAGTAGATTTAATTATGTCTATTTTTTAATGGTGCCAAATTCAGCGGCTCTCAGATAGTGCAAGTTTTTCAGTGATGCAGCAATTCTATTCGCGACCCACTACCCACCCATGATCAACAGACTTGATTTTTTTTCTGGCAGCCACACTGTGGCTATAACAAGTCGGAATTAGGATCCAGCAATGTCATTTGATTACCCATCGTTCTGAAACATGCATTGTTGAGGTAGCCATTCTTGAGGGCATCTCCACGCATTTTGGGAGCCCAGTGGATGTACGATGGATCAGATCCATTTTGGAATACAAGACGATCACCAGTTCCCTCATTTGTCATCACAGCTGACTTTGGTCTCCCAGTGGAACAAATTTTCTCTGCAATTAAGATATTTGAATTTAGGAGGTAAGGGATACCTTCAAATAAGCTTATGACTTTGTTCCACAAAATTCAACGGGATAACGACCTTGCATCCACTAAAGGACTGTACAAAAATTTAAGGTGTCCTTTATAGTACAAAAATGATCTTGAGAGTCTTTGAACTTGACTTACGTGGATCGACGAAGTATGCTGGAGATAAACAAGAAATATTAATTATTGCTGACATTCAGTTTTGCAAAAAAAAAATTGAGGCACAAATTTGATGGTTGACGAAACCTGTTAAGACGTAGTAAAGTTCTCCATTAATCGATTGATTTTGGAACATTGGAACTAAATCATGACGGAAACCATTTCCAAGGACGTTGGTAGCCGCATGTCGAAACTGCAATTGTTAATGACGAAACAGGAGATTATAAACTACAAGTTGCGAGACTTTTCGAAACAGAATGCCATTCTCGCTTATTAAAAGAACATGACGTGAAATGCGACAACAATTTCAACATTTGAAGAGCAAGGTTGTATTGAGGTTGTCCGTAGATGGAAACTCTGCCATTTCGCTGAACCTGGCTCGATGCAGAATTTTTTTGAAGATTGGCTAAATGTGACGGAGGAAATTTTGTCCCACATACCCCATAGTTAAGGTTCAGTGACGAAAATTTTGGTTCGGCAGATTTTCCAACTATGAAGTTTTTTGATATTTTATACATCTGAGACTTACACGAGCTTGCATTCCTGCAATTTGTCCCTGGACATCGTAGAGACCAAAGACGGAATTGTTGACTCCAAATTGTTTACTGTATCCGAACCAGGTGCTCTTAGTGATGGGATCTGTGTAATTGCAGTCACCAGTTGGTCGAGGCTACAATTCAATTTGAACAAAGAAAATCATTCTGAAATAATTTTCGTCTCCTCATTTAAATTTTCATCTCATTCTGAAACATTTGCAAAACTTGAACTCACAATTGATAAAGGAATCGAGTTGATGGGATTATTGTTTCTGACTGCTTCAACAGTTTCGGGTGACCACAAGACTGAATTAAAGATAAACTTGTAGTGGCATTTTAATGGATTTGTTTTGGTCATTTCTACACTATTTCCTCAAATAACCAAGTTTATGCCTGCTGCAAACAAACAAACTTTCCATTTCGATAACTGAAGCATTGCGGTAGGAGTTCTCATAAAAAGTTGGAAGACTTAAAATAGTACGCGCTCAAATTTTCTCATCGCAATCTGACGACATCTTACCGACTAATTTAATTTTTTTTATTACAAATTCTTTAACAGATAAATCTGCAGTTTGTTTAACTTACATCGAAGGAAGTTCCATTTTTCACCGACGATGCCGTACTGATCGGATTTGACTTTGCTGCTGTCTGGATTGGATCCTACAAAATTATTTAGTTATCAGGACCATAATT
>JAQHQX010000543.1:0-12297 GCA_034694425.1 Arrhopalites sp. Gr-Col-00791
ATTTCTTTAAGATATTTTTCTTACCTTCAATGAAACATGAAAATGCTTTAAGAGTTGGTTCGAATAATGCAAAATGACTTGATAATTATCTTTGGAATCAGCTATTATACTTGCAACATGACCGTGTAGGTGCATAAATGCAAAACTCAGGATGAGGGTCCACCAAATCACTAGTGTCGTCCAGTCACCTCCACGGTGTTCTGAAAGCCAAAAAAGCGAACGACATGGAATTTATCGAGTTGAAAGTTTCTACAAAAATAACTTTTATTGTGATGTAGGGATTTTCAGGGAATGTTTTTGGTGGAGTTGGACACTTTTCCAAAAATTATTTCTTGCGGGAAAAAATTGTTGAAAGGGCATGGCAGGATTGAAATAGAAAGGAATTATTTCCCACTATTTCATTTTCCATTCAAAGGGACCTAGGGACTTTTGCTGATTTCGTGGGTACTTGGGGAATATACCATTTCGTTTTCGTCGAGAACTACAAGATGGTATTGAGATCCCTTGTACTTGTTGAGCTAGGGTTGATTTATTTGTATTTGTATGAAATGGAGGCGAAGCTTGTAGGGAGCAGTACGCAGAAATCCTATCGGGGGTTTGTTCTTACACAATCATTTTGTCCACTTTCGTCCCAATGGGAGATATTTTGATTTCACCCGGATGAAACACCAACCTGCCACAGCAAGGCCGTGCACAAGTTATCTTTGTGTAGCCCGATCAAAAGATTCATGTGGTTTTTAATTTTCGCTCACAAATTGCCAAATTCAGGACAGAGAATTAATTATCAATCTACAGTTGACTACCCCCTACTCTCTGCATCGCCTGTTTATGGCAAACGGGACGATGGGACAATGTGACTTGGATGGAGACAGCAATCGAAATTATCATCTCCATTGTCCTGTGATTCTGCCACTTCAAATTTATCTGGTGTCAGCTCCAAATTCGTGGAGATCACGAAATAACACATTTAATTTAGGCCGAACTGATAAGACCCTCTAGTTCCACAGCTGCCACCCACATAAGTTCTAACACAAATCCAACGAACCCCACGTAACAATTTCCACATTGCATTTAACCATTCATTCATTTCATATCCACGTTGTACAAATAAATTTCAATTTCTGTTTAAATCAAAAATGGCGCTCCGACCACTCAAGCCAAATCCCACTCCTCGCCCAAATCAACCGGAGAATCAAAATGTGGAAATTAATTTCAGCCCAATTAAATTCTCACGGATTCAAAATGTCGTCAGGCTAGAAAACAGCAGAGATGGTGCGAAGCAGAAAATGGTTACATATCTGATAGCATCCGATACCACTTCGGAGACGTGGAAATTCATTCTCAACTTCAGCTTAGCTCAAACGACTTCACCTGTCGTCAAAAAATTGATGAAAAAGGAGTCTAGAATGGAGCGACTAGAGTTCCAGATCCCAAACGTTGCGCCATCTGCCTTTGAAACTATTCTCAAGGTAACCGACTAGACTCGAGCAAAGTTTTCAGAGTTGGAAAATAAGTTGACTTTGTGTTAATATCCGAATTAGATTGTCCACGTGAACCACAGATGGAGATTTGATGGCGACTCGAAAAGTGCCCTCTCGCTCTTCATGGCCGCTCGAATCCTACAAGTTTGGAAAGTGATTAAAATGATGTCGACTGAACTACAACAAGTTCACTTAGATGAGAATTTTTTGAATGCGGACACTGCTGGCAAAATTCTGGAGGCCAGTTTGACCGCTGGAGCTGCACATCTGAGAGAGGCCGCTGCGGCCTACATTTGCGAGTACGTTGACAATTTTATCGTTCACATTTCCACAAAAACCGTTTCAAGTTGGAACCTTTTAACTTTAAACATTATGAGGGCCACAAGCACTGATTTGAATATCCAAGCATTGACGAGCCTCCAATTTTGTATTATAAGACCACATGACACTAGTAACCAATATCGAAAAACAGCAAGTGGTTGATTTGAACTCACTGTCAGGATTCAGGTTGAGGGCCAGAAATTTTACGCTTGAGCTGCGGATTCTTGTTTTTCTGAACATCAAAGACACGAAAGTCTAGTAATGTCCATTAAATAGTTAATTACAATTTCCGGAAACGAGCGTTCACGTATTCAGAAATTCAAAAAGCACGTATTTCACTTGCTTTCAACCACGACACTAAATGTCCTTAATTTTTGATCATTTTGATTGTTCAATTAGGAACTTCGACAAAATCTGGAGAACTCAAGATGCACTTAATGCTCTGCCCGAATCTGCCCTCACCGAAATCTTGTGGCGGGATGAACTGGCAACAATTTCGGAACTCCATGTCTTTGCGACTTTACTCAAGTCTGTCAATTTTCTCACCAAATCATTTGACTGATTCAAAATGGAAGGTGCGAAACTTGATTGTGAATTGTATTAATTTTAGTTGGGGAATAGCTGCGTGCATATCCCAGCAGAGGGAGTGCACGAGGGACAATTTAAGGGAGATTTTGGAATCCCTGATGGGCGCTGTTCGATTCAAGCAAATGACGGAATTGGAATTCACTTCGTACGTGCAACCAACAAAAATCCTGGACCCCGAGTTGGAACACAAAGTGTCGAGCTTCTTTTCTTCACCGCCGGATCAAAGGTCAAATTCACTTTTCAGATTCCAAATTAATTTACAGACGATTTGATATTTCTAGTGGAATAAATTTAATTGATCCTTTAGGGCGCAGAGGAATGTTCGACCGAGAAATTATTTGCCAATTGAACAGAGCGAATCACCCGGATTCGATTTGACGGCGGAGGAAAAGGAGGCAAAATATTTTCAAATTAATTTTGAATCCAAATTGACTGTCGCCAATTACGAATTTATGCAGAAAAAGCACCAACCCCTTTTGAAGCTGTACGAGGAATCTACAGAGCAGATAGCCAACTTGGAAAAGAAAGTAACGAAACTAAAGGTTGTTGAGGAAGAATTTGGCCACTACAAAATGGAAGTGGAGGATAGCAGAGGAATGGTAGAAGAACTGAATCGGCACTTGAGTTCACTGAAGGAAGCCAATAGGAGGATGGAAGACGAATCGAGGAAGCTACAGAACGAACTTGCAATCAACAAACGGGAGCTGGAGGCAGAAAGGGAAGAACTAAAAAGGCAGCTGAAGTCTTTGGAAGATGCTAAGAGCAGACAACAAGACGAATCGAGGGTGGAGTTGGGAAAGTTACAGAACGAATTTGCACGCAACAAAAGGGAGCTGGATGGAGAGAGAGGGAAAGTGGAGCAGCTGAAGAAACAGTTGAGTTTCTTGGAGGATGGCAGAGGGATGATAGAAGAACTGAATCGCCAGTTGAGTTCACTGAAGGAAGAAAAGAGGAGGATGGAAGACGAATCGAGGAAGGTACAGAACGAATTTGCACTCAACAAAAGAGAGATGGAGGCAGAGAGGGAAGAACGAAAAAGGCAGCCGAGGTCTTTGGAAGATGTTGAGAGCAGACAACAAGACGAATCGAGGGCGGAGTTTCAAAAGCTACAGAAATTGACTAAAGAATTGGAGGGCAATTTGGGACGGGTTACCAGTCAGCTGGATGAAGTCAATGAGGCTAAACCTGACACAAAGAAGCAAGTAACCCAATTGATGACCAAACAAATTCTCGATGGACCATCCATGAGAAGCAGGAAATTCTTGCAGTTTCCGGCGAAATACAAGAGGGTCATTGAAATAAGTAAAGTATTAAAATTCTTGTTGGAAGTAGATCTAGAAATGTCTGTTCCAGAATTGTGGTAGTCGGAACGAAAGAAGTGACTGACCTTTGAGAACTGAAATTACGGGTTAAATGCCATGTTGAAGAGGAAGTTGCACTAATCATTTGGCATTCCAAGTGCTGCGCAAAGTGAACCGATTACTTTTATTTGAAATTCCAGGGATAAAGAATCACTTTTGTTCAACTCACGGGGGTTGGAAATATTGAAGAGTCTGTCGGATGGTGGATGTTCTGTGCAATTAAAACTCGGGACATAACTTGATGTTTTTCCGTTACCAAAAAGAGCCGAGAGTTTGTTCCTCTTGCAGAAATAATTAATCTTAATGTTTGAAGGGCTTATTCGAAATGTTTTTTGTTGTAGCAAATCGATTGAGTGTCGTCCTCAAACAACCACAGAACTACCTGGTTCAAGGAGTGATTTGCCACGCGATGCCTTCCGTTATCCAGATGGACACGCGGGAGTGTTTCTCTTTCACGGGGTGAGTTAAACAACTGAATGATTTGTCAATTGACTTAACTTAATTGAAAGGAGCTGTTGAGGGGACTTGAGTGAATCGCATTGAGAAGGGACAGTGACCGATTGCCCAACGGGAGAATAACTCATAAATGGTAAAAACTTAGACGCGGGGTGGGGTATTACGTGATCCTCTTAAATGGGATCGAATGCGAAACTTTGGCGCAATTCTCCGTTAATGGACATTGAGAAATTCATAATGTGTAGTCCCATTGAATGGAGAAAATTTTCGCGCATACCTGCAAAGAGGGTGATGGTAGGAATTGAATTGTTTCGACCTTCGAGACTGTCCAACTGCAGAAGTGGAGCTGGAGCAACGTTTTGGGTAATTATTATTGCAAAAGTAAAATTGTTTGAGTGAACCAATTTGGTTCCTTAATGGCACTTGAACTTCTCAATGGGATCTCCACATCTGTAGTCCAGCTTCTCAATTTCCACATTCCAAGTAGTTTACAAGTCGTCTCCATATGGTTCTCTGGACTTCCAATCACATTCACATTTTCCTTTAATTATCAGATGTGAATATTTCTGGCCCGAGGGAATATGCAGCTACCAAATTGGTGCAACGAGTCTATCACTTGTCGTCTCATTTAACGGTAGTTACATCATCCATCCCTCACCCGCCCACTCTTTCCCATAGTCCCCGATGACGTTTGCACTTGCAGAGTGTGAAGCGGGTGTCAAAATTGTTCAAACTGACATCGGATGCCCGTGGGTGCATAATCTGTTGTTTGAAAAAAATCCTCCCCAAACCATTAACCTAATAAAATTTTTTCTTCGCCGGAAAAAACTGCATTTTATCTAGTGCTTGCCTATTCCCACAATGTTAAATTTTCTAGTCTTCGCCAAAAATTATTTTTTTTCGCCAAACTAGGTTTGGGCGGGAAAAGAGAAAATGCATCCACGCGGATGCCATGGGAAGGAACTCTCCTAGTGTGTTCTTGTGACATGGGAGGGGGTTCAATGGGAGAGGGGTGATATATACCGTAAAGCTTCTAATTCTACCCTGCCTCTAATTTTACCCGGGGCAGGATTTATCCCATTCAAAATAGATGGCGTACACCCGGGCAAAAAAGTTTTTTTTGAATTTTGCGCTGGGACAAAATTAGAAGCTTTACGGTTACCACCTGCCAAATCCACATTGTTTGTCCAAAGGGATTTCTGGAATAGGATTAATTCCATCTCTACTAAATCTGAAAGATCTATACGTTGAATGTCTAAACTGGAATACTGATGACAGGAAGAGGATGAATGTACGTGGGTAACTCCATCTACAAGATTTTGAAATGTCTTTATGGGTGGGTACATTTCCCCAACTGAGTCCGTTTTGAATATTCGCCTTTGAGGTTGTCATCGATCAATTTCCTTGAATTTGTGGACACTTGGAGCCAGATTTGGATCAAATCAACTTGTGCAGTGTGGCGGGAAATGCATCCACCGCATGCACGACTTTCGTTTATAGGTGAATTTAATTGGTTTTCTATAATCCAAGTTAATCTAATTGTAGGAAAGAGGTAACGAATATGTGATCAAATATGCAGCTGTCACTGCAAGAGCCATTAGGACATATAATGAGACTACTAAACAAGCTGACATGAAAATTGAGATAAATGGCACCCCATGACAGCGAATTGAGAAACCAACCACGATCAAGACGATCTGAGTCAGTCGCTTCTTGGGGAACGAGAATGACATTAAATAATAATTAAATGTGTTTAATGTGCTTCAAAATTAAAATACGTGTAATATCCGAAAATCTGGACCAAATGCTATAATAATTATCATCAAGATGACTTTAACTCGTTGTGGTTTAGTCAGAATAATCAAAAAAGTGCTAAATATTGACGTATGTACATGCCGTGGAGGACTCGTAGTTCGTGACAAAAATTGGTTTCAATAAATACCAAGAAATTTCAAACAAGAAAATTATTGTTTGAAACCAAGAAAAAATTATTGGTTTCAATTCAATAGTGGGACCTCTACACCTAGGACAGAAGCTTGAGGTGGAATGGATTTTAGTATGACCCAAAACATCCATCAGTTCTGTAAGAATGGAAATCTCAAGACGAAAATCTCCAATCAATTTTGATTTAAATTAATCACAATTAAAGCATCAAAAAGCAATTACTTTTTTATTCTAAGTTTGGAGCACACAAAAAAACATCCTCTTGTAGACCCTATGAGTTATTCTTAAGGACATTCCTACTCTTATTCAAGTTGACCTATGACACGGTTGACCTGGGCTAAATAAAATCTTCCATCTTGAAAACAAAAGCGCCACCTGCACCTGGGCATGCCCATAATAATTCCGAAAGAGATTTTACAAGTCCCAACTTGAACTTGAAGCTATACGTCCACGATTCCTGTCATCAACATGTGGATTCCACAGTATCATGTGGGAATGGAATTTTGGTTTGTCCTCATTTGAAGCCACATCAATTTTAATTTTTACTCGTAATCCTAGATTAAAATTTGAAATGTTTTTTTAAAATCCCAGATAAAAATTGACATTTGGAATTTGATATGAAGATGATTCACATTTCATTAGCTGTATGACGGCCATTAAATTAGGAATTCATTTCCCACTATCTTTTGCGTTTTACACAACGCAATGAAATTCTAATCAAGTATTGGAATTGATGACAAGCGTTAAATTGCTCATATTTACTTCATAAACAAAAATTTGATCCTTTTGTTTATTTCAAAGTTCAAACCACAATACTGTACAGTACAGGGGTTGGGGTAAGGGGCTGGAGCTGAGTAATTAAATTAAATTCTAATGTCAGCAGACTCCACCATCCAATATCAGATGACACAGTTCATGCTTCGTGTTTTTTTTCTAAATAACTCTCCCCTCTCAACTGTCGCATCAAGTTGCTGCCGACCAAGTCCAAAGCCTACTCGACATACGATTTGTGGGTGCAAAGTATGAGGATCGAAGGATCTTAGAAAGTAGAAGCAAAACAGTTTCAAGTATGACCCTATGCAATACAATCAAAATATTAGAATATGTACATCGATTATAACCGATTATGCACACCCACATGACCATGACGTCATATCATGACAAATTCTCAACTCGAGATTGCAAACGGTTTCTGTTTATTCAGATTATTCATTCAGATCGGAAGTGAAACAATTATCAATTTCACATGACTAAAAACGTTTGTCTTGAATATTTAAAAAATCTAAATTTAAACATGAGGTGCAGTTAGGAGTTAATTGTGAGAGAAAAACTTGGTTTTTTCCACAACCAATTTTTAAAAAAAAACTGTAGTTTTTTTACAAGGAATTTCAGCAAGTGGTGCAATTTAATCAGTTTTCTCAATTTTGAATTCTCGATTTGCATGCACTCCCTACATTTTACACTGACTTTTGTCTTTTGAGTTGAAAATTCGATTGTGTCATAATTTGAATCCGAAGGAAGAATCAAAATTAATTTTAAAATCAAATTTTAAATTTAAAATCAAATTTTAAATTTAAATTTAAATTTAAACTAAAGTTCTCCCAATTGATTATTTTTTTCTCTAGTTCAAAGTCAGCAAAAAAGAATTTTTGTGAAAGTTCCATTTTGATTTTGAAATAAAAAATTTTAAAATGTTGAATATCTTGAGTCCATTGAAAAAGATTGTGAGATCACCCTGTCATTGTAAGATTTCAATTGATCCTCTCCAAAGTCAATTGCACTACAAAGTGACCGTGGGGATTCTAGTGACATTTTCTTTATTGGCCACAGTCAACATCTACGTCCGAAAACCTATCCAATGTATAGATGAGGGTGTAGGATCAGATGTTATGAATCTCTACTGTTGGATCCATTCAACGTACACGATCCCTACAAAAAGAAACTCAACGACTCGGAAATTGATGGAAGCGCATCCTGGTGTCTTTCCAATCGATGTTCAAAATCCAAGTTCATTGATAGATCGAAATAGCTCAAAGGATACTGTGAGGTTTCATCGATACTACCAATGGGTTGTTTTTGTCCTTTTTTTACAAGCAGTTTTTTTTTATTTTCCCCACTACCTTTGGAAATGGTTGGAAGGAGGGAGAATTCGAACTATTGTCACAGGATCAAGTAATGGAACACGACGAGCTGATCTGGAGCTCATGCTCAATTATTTAGCAAAGAATTTTGGGAAAAACAATTTCTATGCTGGAAGATTCTTTCTGTGTGAACTTTTATATTTTGCTAATATCATTGGACAAATTTATATAACAGATTTGTTCCTTGAATATGAATTTATCAAGTATGGAAGTCAAATGGTTGGCATTGAATCAGTTGGAGAGTTTGAAGATCCACCAGCAGACAGAGTTTTTCCACAGGTTACAAAGGTCAGTATTTCAAATGAATTTTTTATAGGATTGTTTCAAAACAAAGTGGGGAATAAAATAGGGGTCCCTTGGAAAAGTAGCAAAAATTTTGGCTGTGGACTTTTCAGTACGATTTTTTTGAAATGTGGCGATCAACCCACTCCCCAAGATGGAATAGTTTTTTTTGCTTCAATTTTGTGAAATTGTAACTCGCATGAAATTATTTTTATAATTTTGATTAATACAAAATTTTATTTCGAACCTTCAGTGCACCTTCTACAAATACGGACCATCTGGAAATATCGTGAATCATGATGCCCTCTGTGTCCTTCCTATCAACATGATCAACAAAAAAATCTACTTATTTTTATGGTGCAATAAAATAATGTTTTAAAAATATTTTCTACATTCTCAAAAATAATCTTTTTAAATTAATTTTTGTGCTGCAAATTTATTGGATAACTTTTTTTGATTGAATTTTGAGGTGCTGGTATTTTCTCCTGGCATTCGTCTCTGGTCTCTTCATCATGTTCCACCTTGTGACTTTGGTAGTACCTCAATTTCGGTTTTATTTACTAAACTGGAAAGTCAAGTTTGAGAATCCTGCTTTTCTGCATTTGTTATGCAGTAAAGAATGCATTGGGGATTGGTTTCTCCTTTGTCAAATTCAACGAAATGTCAGCAAGACCAAATTTGCTGATTTACTCGACGATTTAATTGGTGAGCTTAGACTCCGGCGCCGACGTCAGCCGGCTGAATCTTTCAAGTAGATCCAGCCGCCGAGAAATTAGTCTGATGTTAAATAATAGATTCAGCCGAAGATCAGCCGCGGCCTACTAAAATTTGTATTTGCAAATATCCGCAGATCAAATTTTTTTAATAGGCGCCGGAGTATAAGTGAGATGTATGAAGACACAATCTCATAATTGAGATCAACCACTTGATTTTTAATTAATATAATTTAATATCGTATTTTTTAATTTAAATTCAGTTTCTAAAACATCTTGACTTTTCATTCTAATAGAAAAGTTAAGTTTGTATTTCTTGTATAAATCTCATAAATAAATAATTTACTCATTAGTAAAGTCAGTAGTTGGAATAGCACTATTTAAATTTGATTTTGACAAATAGCTTCACATTTGTCACCGTCTCAATTTTCCTGAAGGAATGCACAATTAAAACAAGGGCAAAGATTAACATTTGAAGTATTGCCATCAAGTTAATAATTTAGTTGGGGATAATATAAGTGAATTTTATTTTCATTGTTAAACTCTAATTATGTTTTCTTAATTGTGTTGAAATAGCACAAGAGTTTTGTGTTAAAATATTGTAATTAAAATATAAATGGTTTGTACACAAAACCTGTGTATCTGAAACTAACAAACTTTTCTTGCATTTCTTTAAGATATTTTTTTTACCTTCAATGAAACATGAAAATGCTTTAAGAGTTGGTTCGAATAATGCAAAATGACTTGATAATCATCTTTGGAATTAGCTATTACTTGCAGCATGACCGTGTAGGTACATAAATGCAAAACTCATGTTACGGGTAAACCAAATCACTAGTGTCGTCCAGTCACCGCTACGGTGTTCTGATGGCCAAAAAAGCAAACGACATGGAATTTTTCGAGTAGAAAGTTTCTACAAAATTAACTTTTATTTTGATGTAAGGATCATCATCATTAGGGAATGTTTTTGGTGGAGTAGGACACTTTTCTTAAAATTATTTCTTGCGGAAAATATTTGTTGAGAGGACATGGCAGGATTGAAAAAGAAAGGAAGTATTTCCCACTATTTTATCTCCCATTCAAAGGGGATGATTTTATCGAGGGTTTGTTCTTAAACAAACATTTTGTCCACTTTCGCCCAACTGGGCGATATTATGATTTCACCCAGATGAAATACCAACCTGCCACGGCAAGGCCGTGCACAAGTTTTCTTTGTGCAGCCCGACAAAAAAATTCATATGGTTTTTAATTCTCGGTTACAAAGTGCCAAATTGAGGACAGAGAATTAATCATCAATCTACAGTTACCCCCCACTCTCGACTATTTTCTGTACGGCCTGAATTTGGCAATGGCAAATGGCACGATGCGACTCTGATGGAGACATCAATCAAAATTATCATCTCCATTGTCCTGTGATTCTGCAACTTCAATTTAATCAACTTCAAATTTATTTGAGGTGAGCTCCAAACTTGTAGAAATCACGAAGTAACAAATTTAATGTAGGTCGGACTGATAAGACCCTCCAGTACCACAACTTTCCAATCATAAGTTTAAACATAAATCCACGTAACAAATTCCGCTTTGCATTTAAACTTTCATTCCTTTCATATCCACGTTGTACCAATAAAGTTCATTCCGAATTTCAGTTTCTGTTTGAATCAAAAATGCCAAATCCCTCTCCTCGCCCAAATCAACCGGAGAATCAATCGCAGAATCAAGATGTGGAAATTAATTTTGGTTCAATTAAATTCTCCCGGATTCAAAATGTTGTCAGACTAGAAAACAGCCGGGATGGTGCGACGCAGAAAATGGCGACCTTCCTTGTGGCCTTCAATTTCACTACTGGGACGAGGAAATTCATTCTCAATTTCAGTTTGGCCCAAGCGACTTCGCCTGTCATCAAAAAAATTATGAAAAAGGAGTTCAGAATGGACCGGCTAGATTTCCAGATTCCAAACGTTGCTCCATCTGCTTTCGAAACGATTCTCAAGGTAACCGACTAGATTCAAGCAAAGTTTTCACAGTTGAAAAATGAGTTGACTTTGAGTTAAAATCCGAATTAGATTGTCCACGTGAACTGCAAGTGGAAATTTGATGGCGACTCGAAAGGTGTCCTCTCGCTCTTCATGGCCGCTCGAAACCTACAGGTTTGGAAAGTGATTAAAATGATGTCGACTGAACTGCAGCAAGTTCACTTGGATGAGAATTTCTTGAATGTAGAGACTGCTGGCAAAATTCTGGAGGCCAGTTTCACCGCTGGAGCTGTTAGCCTTAGAGAAGCCGCTGTGCTCTACATTTGCGAGTAGGTTGAAGATTTTAATCATTCACAGTTCAACCAAAACTGTTTCAGTGGTCTGAATTTTCAACTAGGAATCTTTTAACACTAAACATTATAGGCGCCACAAGCACTGATTTGAATTTCCAAGCAATGACAACCCTCAGCTTTTGCATTATGAGACCACAAGACAATAGTAGATAATATCAAAAAACAGCAAGTGGTTGAATTGAACTCACTGTCAGGATTCAGGTTGAGGGCCAGAAAGTTAAACACTTGACCTGCGGATTCTTGTTTTTCTGAAATTCAAAGACACGAAAATTTATTAATGTGCATTAAATAGTTAATTACAATTTCCGGAAACGTCCGTTCACGTATTCAGAAATTCAGAAAGCACGTGTTTCACTGATTTGCAACCACGACACTAAATCTCCTTAAAAATTCACGTACATTTGTAATCATTTCGATTGTTCGATTAGAAACTTCGACAAAATCTGGAGAACTCATGACGCACTTAATGCTCTACCCGAATCTGCCCTCACCGAAATCTTATGGCGGGATGAACTGGCGCCAATTTCAGAACTCCATGTCTTTTTGACTTTGCTCAAGTCTGTAAATTTTCTCACCAAATCATTCGACTGATTCAAAATGGGTGATGCGAAACTGATTTTGAATTGTATTAATTTTAGTTGGGGAATAGCTGCGTGCATGTCCCAGCAGAGGGAATGCACGAGG
>JAQHQX010000544.1:0-12292 GCA_034694425.1 Arrhopalites sp. Gr-Col-00791
ATGTTCAAAGATTTCAGAAAAAAGACGGAGGAGAGAATTCAAATGGAGAGAAGCGGCCAAGGATTTCTCTCGGTCATACACAACAACCAATTTTATCAACTTTCCTAAATGTTTGCTAAATCTGATGAAATGTCAAATCTAATTTCAACCTTATTTTAACCTTCTTCTTGAAGTAGCCAACAAGTACCTCTGTAAAAGATGAAGGTTTTCTTCATTCTGACGTCAAATTGCCTTGTTTTGTGAACGTTTCAGAAGCGTTCACAAACTTGAAATAATAGAAATTAAATGACGTTGATAAAATTCAAATTGACAATAAAAGCCCAATTACTCCTTACTAATTATATCCGCTTTCACAAAAATGAATTGATGAACGCCGTAACAAAGTTGTGATTGTTGCTTAAATTGTTTGGAATTACGGAAAAGGAAAACTGTGGCTACACACTTAAAGTTCCAACTTAATATTGATTTAAGGAGTTCAACCTCAATTAAAAGACAGAATGGATGACAAGCTTCGTATACGAGAAATATTCAAAATAGACCAGTGAGTTTATTGTTTTCTCCAATCATCATATTAGCTAATAACATGGACGACCATACAAAGTAATTTCATCATCATATACAGCACATTTTAAATACCATTTGAGGAAGTTGCAAACGATGGAGTTGGGTCAGATACACAGAACAACAAGTTGGCCCAACGCAAAATCACAAAAATTAATTAAGTGAAAGATAATTTCACAAATCAAGAAAAATGAATAAATATCAAATGTACACCAAAAGATCATTTCGGAATAAAAAATAATTTGTGTTTGTAACTACGAACACACTTCATAGTAGTTCAATATCATCAACATAAAATACTTTAGCATTAGGACAGATCATTTGGAAAATCCTGTATGCAGCGTCAGTGAAATCTTGATGGAATTTAATCGTCTTGACTGAGGTCAAACTACCTGTGAAAGCATCGGGGGGTGGAAAACATTTGTCCCAATTCTCATCCCTATCAAAGCCGTGGCATCTATGAAGATCCAGGATTTTCAACATGGGAAAAGTCTCTGTCAAATGGATTCCTCTTGGGAAAATCCTTACAGGCTTACCGGCAACCTCTAAGCGTTGAAGTTTGGAAAATTTCGGAAATTTCATGTCCTCTAAAACAGATCCAACTCCATTAAACTGGAAACTTTTGAGGGTGTCCTTGCTCAACTCCAGTAATTGTTCCACGAGATCAGACCATTTTGTCCAGTCCAAGTTCGTTGTCACCCGACTTAACCCATTAAGTCCTAAAATCTCAATTTGAGGACAGACACTCAGAAACAATATGAAACGATTTAGTCCAGCTATTCCAATGTTAATATCGAGTTCCTTGACGCAATTAATTTTTCCAGCTCGGACGACTTGTTGTGCATCCTTGAGCAGGTTGAATCCCTTGATGACTTGCAGATTGGGAGAAATTTGATCTGTCAGAAGTTCATAAGGATATCTCATACTTCCTCCTTGTCCAACTGCCTTCGATGAGTCAATTTCAATCTCTCGAAGTTGGGGAAATTGTGGAAAATGTAGATTCCCAAACACAGTTTCAATTCCTTTGAATCTGAAAGATGTCAAATTGGTTTTGCTCAAATCCAATAATTTCTGTATGAGCCTCATCCACTTGCTTTTTCCATCATAATCCAGACTATTTGAAGTGTAGTGAAGACTAAGGTTCAAAATCTCCAGTTGTGGACCAGCTTGAACAAACGTCTCCAATTTGGTTAGATCGTCGGGCTTTCCAACTTTACAAGTCAACTCTTTGACGCATTTAATTTTTCCAGCTTCAGTGACTGCCTCCCAGTCCTCAGACAAACGGAATCCCTTGATAACTTGCAAATTCGGTGGAATGAGAGTTGTCAAAATTTTGAAAGTACTCACTTCTTCTCTGTCATTGTTTTCATCATCTACTCTTTCATACAGATACATGTTTCTCATGTGCAACATCTTGAGTTTTGGAAGTTCAAACGTAATGTCCTCAGGACTCCATCCAATGTATCCGTCTTCCATGCAGAGTGTCTCCAAATAAGGACAATTGAGTCCAAAAACCACACTGGATTCCGCAGTTCGTCCATTAACTCCAATCAATTTCAAATGTTTGATTGATTTTCCAACTTTGAAAAAATCTTCCATCTTCAGGTAGCTTAGGTTCCCTCTGTACATGACGAATGTTGAGCAGGGAAATTGTGCTGATTTCTTCACAGTTTCTTTAAGATCAGTCAAATCATGAGAATCCTCAACATCTTCATCCTCAGGCAAGTATCCGAGCTTATGGGAATCATAATAATGATACATACACCAATTGATGAATTTTTTGTATTTCATGGCTCCGTAATCGAACTTGAGTGCTACAATAGCAGAATTTCTCTTGAGCATCAATTTGGTTGTAGTCTCCATCCACATGGGACTGACCCCCCGACAAACCTTGAGGTCATTCAGATTCTGAAGCTCTTCAATTATTTGTTGTACAACCTGTTTATGTTGAATTTGTTCCAAATTAAATGACAAGAATTTTGATAAAATTAAATTGGATTTTGAGTATAAATAAATTGTGTCGGTTGAGTAAAATTTATTTTAATTGACGTTCAGTTGACTTACCGATGGAATTTGAAAGACTTGTTCCATGGCCAAATTCTTCCTTTTCAATTCATCCTCTTCGTCACTTGACTCACTTCCATTCGGACCCAAAGACTCGTCATCCTCAATTGTTGGCGGATCGTCCTCCTTAAACTTTTTTAGCTTCATGGCAATCTTGAATTTCCAGGCTAGTTGAGAAGTGATAAAAGAATAAATTTTGATCTTTTCATTACAATATTTTTATTTTACTCAATACAATAAAAATATTATAATGATTTCTTAATCTCAGTGAACCAAAGTTGGCATTTAATTTTGAATTCATTTTATGCAAACTTACGTCGTCCTGCTTCTCCAATCTCCGACAACTACACGTTTGAAATGGTATTAATTGTAAGTAGCAGCAATTCCTTGTCAATGAGATAGTTTAGAAAACTTGTCCAGCACTCGGCAACCACGAGAAAATTGCAATTGAATCTTCAAAGATTTCAGAAAAAGACGGAGGAGAGAATTCAAATGGAGAGAAGCGCCCAAGGTTTTCTCTCGGTCATCCACAACAACAACAACCAATTTCACCAACTTTCCAAACTCCGATAATCGAATGTCAAACTGATTTGTAAGTAATTTAATCTTCATGTTGATGCCAACAAGTACCTCTGTACAAGACCTAAGTTTTCTTCCTCCTGGGGTCAAAATTGATTTGTGAACGTTTCAGAAGCCCTCACAAACTTGGAAATTCGAATTGATAATAAAACCCAATTACTCCTTACTAATTTTATCCACTTTCACATGAAGAAATTGATGAACCTCGTAAAAATGTGTTAATTTCTGTTTAAATTGATTGGAATTACAAATTACGCAAAAGGAAATCTGAGGTTAAACAGCAGTTAAAGTTCAATTAAAAGACAAAAGGGATGACAAGTTTCGTATACGAGAAATGGTCAAAAAAGACAAATGAGTTTATTATTTATTCATCATCATATCAGTAAGCATGGACGACCACACAAAGTTATTTCATCGTCATGTACAGGCTGTATATGACGATGGTATTTAAGATCTGCTGTATAATACAGCAGATATTTAATACCATTTTCAATGAAAATGGTAATTTTGTGTTGGGCCAACTCCATCGTTTGTGACTTCATGAAAATTTTTCATGAAGTCACAAACGATGGAGTTGGCCCAACGAACAAAATTTGTTCCCCTGAGTTTAGCCACCATGGTCCCAAGAAGAACAGCAGAAATTTGATTGACAAATTCATGTTTTTTTAAATATGGAAATTTTAAATTTAATTTGGGCTTTAAATAGAGGCTCTGCGGTGCAGAGTCTGCACCGCCACTTTGAATTGGATAAAATTAAAAGTGTGGAACTTTGTTTTATATGAGCAACCCGCATCATCATCGACCCGAATGCGCAGATTACACAAAAATCAGCAAAATATTTCAAGTACAAATTGTGATAAACTCCCCACAATTTCCTTGAGCATATCCAAATTATAAGCATCCTCAAGATCTTCATCTTGCACGGAGTACGAGGGACCATCGGAATAATGATAATGATCGGTATAGCAATGGACGAATTGTTGATACTTCAATTTCCCGGAATCTAAATCGAGCACTACAAAAGCAGAGTCTCTTTTGAGCATCACTTTGGTTGTGGTCTCCTTCCACATGGAATTGACCAGACGACACTGCTTGAGGTCACTCAAATTCTTAGCCTCTTGAATGATTTGTTCAACGATCTAAGTAAGTTCAATTAGTTTCAAATTAAATGACAAGACATTCATTATATTTACAGTGAATTCAATTATAATTTTCTCTCATAAAAATCTTAAAACCGTCACTTCATGACGGTTCTGGCCGCTGAATTGCATTCTGCGGAGGGGAAGCGAAGCTGTTGCTTTTATTGAAGTTTCCAAAATAAAATTCTAACTTTTCCCCGTAGTAATAATTTTACAAACAGTTCGTGTAAACTTGAATTGTGATTGTTTTGGGTGGACATTCTATGTAGTCATTTACTTGATTTTCTAATCAAGTGACAGCCTCATTCCACATTCGTGTCGGTCTTAATAATCAGGTGAAGTGAAACGTTTCAGGTAGACCAATCGCTCGCTCACAACTGGACTCAACCTGTGTGTTGAGAAAATCCTCTTGTATTTTTGCCTTTGCGGTTGGCCTTCGTCTCCATCGATCAGACTTGTTGAAGGGCAGAAAGAAACAGTCGACATCACAACCCAATACATAGAAGAATACTCGGGCTTTGTCATTCACATCAGTTCGCATTCACAAACCTCCATTTTCATCCATCTATATCCATTATAGTGCGATGTACTAAATAACTTGATACTTGAATAAAGACTTAAACCAAACTAAACTAAACTAAACTTAACTCAACTAAATCTCCATTTGCAGGAAACGAATTCTTTTACTCAACCGATTTCAAGTTTAAGGATTTTGTAAGGATTTCTAAAAATATTTCTGATCATAAAAATCCAACTGTCCCACGACCACTACTCGTACAATTGACTAGTACATTTGACTTGATTTCAACTAAATTCCACCGATCCATTTGAAATTAAGTTAGCAAGGTGGAAATTAAAAAAAATTCAACCAAACTGACTTGACAAGACGAGACAATCTGAAATTCTTATTCAAAACTTGTTTTCAGTCGGCCATCCACATTTTGTTGTGTCAATTTTCTGAAAGAAGAATTAAAACTCCCTCCCAGCTACACATTTACAAGATGGTGGGCAGAGTGATTGTCTTTCTTGTCTTTTCAATAATCACAATTCCAGCAAATGGAAATTCAACGGATGGGATCAAATTATCAGAACAAAGGGCCTTTATACAATTAAATCAAGTTCTGGGTGACGACAGTCTCTGTTTCCTTCTTGTGCTCTTTGATCCACAATTGGATCTTGGAGATGCTGGAGATGGTCGTCCATTCAAAACCACCCACTCCCTCGTCCTCTACACCACTTTGTATGATCATCTAACCGAGGTGATATATTCACTCGATTCACGAGTGGGTCATTTTCAAAAAGCTTTTTCGTACATAAAAAACATGAAATGTCATATCCTCATATACCAATCCCCAACTACTGAATGGAGAAGTAAAGGTGAGTATGATCTCCATGCAGAATCAATTCGATCAATCCTGTTCCGTATTGATCGTGCCTCACAATTGAAATCCTATACATTCATTTTGATACTCACTGAAAATGGAACGGAACATCCTCTTCAAACATATGACCATCATCCAGCTATTCCAAAGATTGTGATGAATTTGCTTGAAACAAAATTTCCCAATGTAAATAGAAACATCGAGGGTATGTGCTTGTTCAACTTGTTCCATGGAAGCACTTCTGTCATTTACAAAATTTTTGAATGCCCACAAGAATCCATTCTGCATTCTTCTATTTCCAATAAAAGTCCAGTGAATGGAGGCTGCTTAAGGGAAATTTTAGAATGTTACAGCAACATCTCAGACAATGGCCGCAACATCAATTGGAAATTTCTACCAAGAGAAGACGTGGTCGAACATCAAGATGACGACGATGCTGCTGTAGTTCGACTACAGAAGGGTTTTGTTTTGGGTTCAGAATCACCCGCAAGTAGAGGATATCCAATTTCATTGACGTTGGAAAGTCTCTCATTTATTTATTCTGCTTTAAATCGTACTACACACTTCAGTCGCATATGGGACCCCGATTTCATCAAGTTCGGCTTGATGTTTTGGCTGCCCAACAGGGACGACCTTTCCAGTGTCTTTGTTGGTGTAAAGCCAATTGAGAGGAGTGTAGTTGGATCAGTTGAGAGTTTCAAATTCATCACAGCAGACAGCGTCCACACATTAGGAGAATCGTTTGCTGTCTATTTGCAGCCATTTCAAATCCCAATTTGGATCATCCTCACAACACAAATTCCAGCTACTTCATTCTTTATGTCCATTTTCTCCATCTTATGCAGTCAAGAGGATGGCTGGAAATTGAGATGGAGGTTGAAATTGATGTTGAAAATTGTTGGACAAATGTCATTGTCAGGTGTAAATTCGATCTGGAGGATTTTGATTGAGCAGCCAAATTACGATGAATTTATTCGCAACGCAGTTGTAAGACATCGAGAGATTCACAAGGAGAGACGTTGGATAAAAATTTATGGATTTATTTTGGGAATGTGGATTCTAGTGGGGCTCCTCCTCACAAATTGGTACAAATCCATCATGCAGGCCAACTACATGTCCTCATTCCCATTTCAAACAAACTGGACCAGCATCGAGCAGTTTAATTGGACTACAAGTGACTTTGAGGTCTACTCTATTCAGTCCACTTGTCCCGTACTTGAGTTTAGACTTCCGAAGAATTTTACACGATTTGAAGAGATGAGCATGAATCAACTAATAAATGTACTGCAATTCGGTGATGGTCTCGACATGGACACGGGAGAATTATTAAGCAAATTATGTATGACGGCACTTATTCAGCATGGAATATGTTATGATGGCAACGTCGCAACATCGCAACGTTATGAAGGAAGTAATATGCCATTTCACCCTTCGCACAAAGTGCGGACTGCCAGAAACTTGTTGATTGGTTTCTAGTACTCAGTAAAGTGAATCCGATGTGCGTTCAACAGTTGCAAGATCCTAATCAAAACCTCATTGAAAATTTATTTGGTAGATCCAAAACTCTGATAATTGTGGAGGCGAAGCATTTCCAAACAACTTGGAACATATTCGAGATCGCAATGAGTAGAAATTCCAAGTTGAGGTTTGCTCATAACGGGAATGTCAAAGAGGACTATTTGAAGACAGTCCAATCCTTCGGTTATTTTCTCATTCCCACATCGTCCTTGGAGATGATGTTTTCTAAGCCCATTGGCCAGTTGGTTCCCCAGAGAATGAAAATATTAACAACGTCTGGAATTTATAATTATTGGAGTAAATGGGAAGAGATTCGAAATGAGAGGACATCAGTCAAAAATTTGACTTTATCTGATTCAAGTGAAAACCTGGACGAAGTGAGACCACTTGGACTTGTGTCGTCGGATATTCATTTGATTTTTGAATTGGCTTCTCTGGGTAATTCTTTGGCTACGATCTTTCTCTTGATGGAGTTCATCTTTCACGTCAAGTGGATCTTCCTTTGTAAAAGGATATGGGGACTGATGATCAATACGTGGAATAGCATATGGCATTTCGTGCATCTGACATTCATCTTGGCACAAGAGAAATTATTTTCCTATGTGATAGTGAAAGTGAACTCGATAAAATGTCGTATGAAGTTGTATCATTACTTTGGTCTTGAAACCAACAATTAAGAAGAGGATCAGACAAAAGCTGTTGAGTTTTTTCAAAATTGCTGTATGCTCCCATCAATAGGGAGTGCTTTTCATGTTTGTAGTCATCTACTTGAAGTTTAGAAAGACCTAGTCCGTAGTGTGTTAGGCCATAGACTGTCACTGAGCCTGACCAAATGATAATTGGTCATCAGGTCCACGACCTGTAAGTGAAATAATGGTAAATGTAATGTAATCTTTATGTATTTATATTGTTATCAGATCCCCGTGGCCTTTATTTAGTATTTCAAATTTTCTCCCCTTTCCAACATCATTCTCCAAGTATCCAATTTGAAGCCTTTTCAGCTTTCCTGAAGATGAGTGGCTCGAGTGATGTGATCAGAGTCAACTGTTCAAGAGAAAATATGACAGAGGCTGGGGAATTGGACCTTTCGGAATAAGTCCGATTTTTCTTGAGGCAAAATTAAAGTGGTCATAATTAGGAGTATTTCTAGTGTCCTATTCAAAAGATTAGAAATTCTTTCAATATTTAGACAAATACTAAATTCTTTTCAATGAGTCTACAATCAAGTTTCGATTGTTCTCATCAACATTTCCTTATAATAACTGAAATATAATTCATTTATTGTTATATGAAAGTGTTTTAATTAAGACACTTTCATACAAATCCAAAATTATTCTGTAGTCAGTTCAACAGAGAATTATAGCCAAATTGAAGTTTATTGAAATTAAAAAGACAGCAGAACCGTAAAATAAACAGTAAAAATATCGAATTAGAAACCAGAAAGTACTTTAAAATAATTTAATTAAATTTAAATGGTAAAATATTTAATAAAATCGTTTCTTGTTGTGCTGTTGATAATGTTGATATCCAAAATAACCCGTAAATCCAATCACACCCACTACTGTCATGTACTTTGGAAATTACAAGTAATTGCTTCAACTACCAAAATGTTTGCTATTTCTAAGAAAAGCTCATAGTACCTCCATCAGAGGACGACCAATTTTATCTTTACTCCAGTAAATTCATACACATTTTCATAAGTACTTTGGTTCGATGTGGACAGTAAAATCTTCATGTTCGTCAGGAGAGTCAAGATATGAAGAATTAACTAATTGCAATAAATATTATGCTAGTGACCTAATTGTTGGAAAAGAATTTTCAAAGGACCTAACCCAACTCAATAAAAGGTCGTTTCCATCAGTTGAGTTTGAATTTGCTCTAATTGAGTGCTTATCGATTGACCCACAAAACGTGGAACGAGACGGCCACAAAATAAATTAGGACAAGAAAAATTCTTTAATTTTCTTAATTTTGATGAATTCCACCCATAGCCTGAGTCACAAAAATGTAGCAATATATTTATTTTAAGATATGACAAAGCAGTACCACTATAAAGTATAATCGTATTTCATAATTGAAGTACTATTTATTCACGTGTACAGTGCAAACATTTTTATACCTGAATTACTGAGCTGAGCCATCAGTTATATCTTAATGCGAGAACTTTAAAAAAGTAATAAATATTAATCTCATCGTAACTAATAATTATTATTAGTTTTGATGAGATTCGCTTTATTGAAATGTCGAGCGAAGGGAGCTAAGTTAGAGAACTCCGAAAACACACTAACAAAATAGTCTCCTGTGACAGGAGACCTGTCAACATCTTTGAGTAAAACTACCATAATGGTAGTACCATTGAAGGACCACTTGGAGTCTTCAAGTCTCTTCATCTCAATCATACCACCATGACCAACTCAATTCTTGAGAAATGGTATTGAGACAGATTTCAATGTCCTGAACACGAACATATCAGAAATTTGTTTTCCAATAATAAAATAATTGTGCCAAATTCAAGTTGAAACTTGTTGATGGATTGCTGACAGTGGATTTGGTATGAATTTTGTAGTTATTAATAGTGCACAATAATTTTTGACTTTCTGTCGGCTGCTGTCTTGCAATATTTTGTATTGGCTTCACATAGTCGATGGTACTTGATGAAATTGTGTTAAATTAATTTGGTAACCAATTAAGTGATACAATTTGTATCACACAAGTGATGACAAGATTGGTATATAAAAATACATAGACAAGATAAATGAGTTTATTCCTTAACCATAATATTAATAATCAAATTACATAGACCACCACATAAAGTCATTTCATCATTAAACATGTACAGAGAAGGGTTTCAATACGATTTTGAAAAACTTGAAAACAATGGAATGAATCAGATGCACAGAATAAGTTGGCCCACCAAGAATTGACAAAAATTAATTAAGCCGAAGAAAATTTAAAAAATCAAGAAAAGTGAACCCACAAATGCAAAGCGTAAAGTGGCAGATCCATTTTGGAAAACAAAAAAAAGTTATTCCGTTTGTAACTACCAATTCTCTTAATTGTAGTCACCCAAATCAATAGTAAGCTAATTGAGCATTCGGACAAATCATTCGGAGATTCCTCTCTGCAGCGTCAGTGAGTTCTAGATTGAATATCAGAGTCTTGACGGAGGTCAAAGTACCCGTGAAAGCATCGGGAGGAGGAAAATAGAAGCCCCAGTTCACATCATAATGAGACTCATGACACTCGCAGTATGCTTGAAGATTCAGGATTTCCACCTTTGGAAAGGTCTCTGTCAAATTTATTCCTCTTGGGAAAATCCTTAAAGGGTCGCCAGTTACAACCATCAAGTAATGAAGCTTAGAAAATTTCGGTAACTTCATGTCCTCGTAAACAGATCCGACTCCATCAAACTTGAAAATTTTGAGGGTGTCCTTGCTCAAGTCCAGTAATTGTTCCAGCAGACCAGTTAACTCCCTTGTCCTATCCGAGTCCGTTGTCTCCAGACTGTACAACCCATAAAGTTCTAAATTCTCAAGTTGCGGACGGACATTCACAAACAATCTCAAAGGTTCTAGTTTAAGTTCTTCAAGGTGTAAATCAAGTTTCTTGACGCAATGAATTTTTCCAACTCTAACGACTTTTTGTGTATCTCTGGACACGTTGAATCCCTTTATGACTTGCAGATTGGGAGAAATGTCATCACTCAGAATTTCATAAGGATACCTCACATTTGCTCTTTGACGAACTGCAATCCATGAATGAATTTCAATCTCTCGAAGTTGGGGAAATTGTGGAAAAGTGAGGTTTCCGAACACATGCTCAATTCCATAGAAACTGAAAGATGTCAAAGTAGTCTTGCTCACATCCAATAATTTCTGTATGAGCCTGATCCACTTGCTTTTTGCATCGTAATCCAGAGTGTTGAAAGAGTCAGAAAGACGAAGCATCAACATCTCCAGTTGTGGACCAACTTGAACGAGCATCTGCAACTTTGTTAGATCGCCGGGCTCTCCAATAAAACAAAACAGTTCCTTGACACATCCAATTTTTCCAACATTTGCGACTGCGTCAAAGTCCATGGACAGGCAGAATCCCTTAATAACTTGCAAATTGGGTGGAATGACCGTCGCCACAACCTTGAAAGGACTCTCACCGCCTCGTCCAGAGAGAGAAATATTTTTCATGTGCAACATCCTGAGTTTGGGAAGCTCAAACAAAGGATCCTCAGGATTCCAATCAATGTAACCACCTTCCAAGTAGAGTGTCTCCAAATTGGGACAATTGAGACCCAAATGCTGAGCAAAATATTTTACAGACATTCCTTCAACTCTAATTAGTTTCAATTCTTTGATGAATTTTCCCACAACTTGGAAAAAATCTTCCATGTCCGGATAGCTCAGATTGACTTTGTACATGACAAATGTTGAGCAGGGAAATTGGGTGGACTTGCCCACAATTTCCTTGAGCATATCCAAATTATCAGCATTCTCAAAATCTTGTTCATCTTTCACGTAGTACAAGGGACCATGGGAATAATAATGATCAATGTAGCAATGGACGAATTGTTGATACTTCAATTGCCCAAAATCTGGATTGAGCACTACAAAGGCAGAGTCTCTCTTGAGCATCACTTTGGTTGCGGTCTCCTTCCACATTGAATTCACCAGACGACACTGCTTGAGGTCACTCAGATTTTTTGCCTCATGAATAATTTGTTCAACGACCTGAACAAGTTCAATTAATTTCAAATTAGATAACAACACATTTACAGCGAATTCAATTGTAACTTAACCTAAATGGACGGTAGTTCATTGGAAGTACATACTCAATTTCAACAAAAATAATTGACTTACTGATGGAATTTGAAAGACTTTTTCCATTGCCAAATTCTTCCTTTTCGTTATTTCATTCTCATCTTCGCTGAACTCAGTTCCTCTTGTGTCCAAAGAGTCCTTAATAGCAATTGTCTGTATTTCTTTTGTTGAAGATGACTCGTCCTCCTTCAACGTCTTCACAGTCTGGTTGTTCATCCTGCCTCTCTGATCCAGT
>JAQHQX010000545.1:0-12287 GCA_034694425.1 Arrhopalites sp. Gr-Col-00791
TTTGTAGAGTCCGATTTGGAATCAATTATGTCAACTTTTCTGATCCGAATTTGGGTCGGGTTCCTAAAGAGTCGGCACTTTTCCTTGCTCAAGTCTTCCGAGATCGAGGTTTTCCTCCTACAAAATAAATGTGAACATATCACAAAATCATGCAACAAAGTTCAATAAAAGATAGTTTCAAACTTGTTGTACAATGAATTTATGAAAATAAAACAAATATTACTATCTGAACACAATAGCTTTAAGAAAGTCATTTTGTACAATTTGAAAACTCAACTTGAGTTTTTATGTCACGACGTGTTTTTTTGACAAAATTAAGGCTCATCGTAACCTAACAGAATAGTGCACAAAAAGAAATTATTTCCTTTATTTCTAGCAGAAGTATTTGAGTATAGAGGAAGGTAAGGCTCCGCACGAGTCGGTTTTTCAACCGACTCGCCAACCGAGGGCGGAGAAACCGAACCGAACCGACTCGACATGTCGATTTACTCGCCAACCGACTCGACTCGACTCTAATTTGAAGAGTCAACCGACGATTGACTCGCGAGTTGAGTGAGTGAAAGAAAAGAAAAAAACGTTTTGTACTTCACGTACATATCGCGAGTCAACCAACGCGTCGGTTGACTCGCCAACTCGTCGAGTCGGTTGAATACGAGTTGAGTCAACCGATTCAAACGAGTCAACTCGTCGGTTGACTCGTTTCCAACCGACTCGTGCGGAGCCTTAGAGGAAGGAGCCACTATGTTGTTGTAAATCATTTTTGAATTTTAAAAATATACTGAATTAGTATCCCTCGGCTACTAAGAAATTTTTTGATCATTTTACCCGGCTTCTAAAAGAGACCGGCCACTATTAAAGGCCGTTTAAAGCCAATTAAAAAAATATTAGCAGTATTTTATCCGGCCACTATTAGAGGGCCGGATACTAATTCCGTATATACGGTATGTAGAATCTCCATGATTTTGACTCGAAATGAAAACTCGCATTAAGAAATCCAAGTTGTAGATTTTGACTTTAATTTCTAAATTGTATTTTACGTCCGGATTCCAATTGAGCTTTAATGATAATTGATGACAATTGAAAATTATTTTGTTGGTGCTTGTAAGGGGTAGAGCATGTAATTTTTTGTTATTTGAAAAGTAGATGATTAATTACAATTGATATGAATGATTTGATTTGATTTATTAACGTGTGCAAACATATCGTTTATAGTTTAGAGTTTATAGGTATATCCTGGACGTTATAGACATATCCGACCCATTATAGATATATCCGGGACGCTATAGGTATATCCTGGACTTTATAGCCCGGGGCTATGAAATTTTTGTTTTTCATTTTTTTCGAGGTGAAAACGGTGTCGCAGTTTGGTGCCGTCGCGATTTTTAGTCTATTTAGGTCCAAATAAACCTGTTGGTTTGTATTAGAAGGCACTGTAGTCTGTTTTTGAAAAAGGTGCAACCAAACTGTATAGGTACTTTCTTAATAAAAGGATGATTTCATCCACTCATCATTCTATCATCCATTAACGACACACAAAATGCTGATGAATCGAATTAGGAATTGAGACAGAGCATCACATCAGTTGATGCAAATCATAAAATTGAGCAACAGAAAATGGGTATTTGGTCATCCCTCATTTTGATCTTGATCATCACTTTTGATTGAACGATTCATGAGCACATTTTGTTTGTAAATAGTTGACTAGATTTGAACGGATGTGGTGGGCACATGGAACGAGGGATGTGCAATTTCGATTCAAAATGATCGAACATTTGTTGTGCCTCATGTGTCCTGTGCCAATAAAAATGAAGTTGGAAGAAAAAAGTGTGTCCTTAGATGATGAAACATTAATGTAATGACTGTAAACTTTTGTTTGAAATGAGAACAGGTTTTTGATGTTCTAGCAGTTTGTCGACTAAACTGAAGGCAATTACAGGAGGTTCTACGCAAGTGGGGGTACCCTGCCATGTTAATAAAAGCTGTCGACAGCCTCTCCCATTTTTTGATATTTTTTTCCTAGGGACCCATCTCACTTACATCCCGAGTACCAGGATTGAGATGTGACACTCTCAAAATGTACCTGGATGGTTCATTTATTGACTAAAGTATCAAGATGCTATTTTACAATTAAACAAATGATTTCAAAGCATTTTCAGTGCGTCGATCTGGTCGAACTTGTTCAGCAGTGGACACAACCATGGACCACCCCATGACGAGGCAAGGGATGCTTGAACCATACATGAAGTGGTTGGAGAATACGATGATCTACGACATTTCGATGACTGTAGAAGAGACCTCATTCTGGAAGGAATGAAATCCATCACCGAGAACACTGATGGCTGCATCAAGTTTAAACAATGGACCAACGAACCAGACTATGTTTCCATACTTACAAATGACACCAGTTGCTACACAATTGGAATGGGTCGACAAGATGGTCAGATGATTTTGAATTTGTATAATGATCCTCAAAATGGATGCTTTTGGTGTGAAAATGCTTCTTCAGGAACTCTCTGCTCGGGCACTCCAACTCACGAAATCATTCACGCTTTGGGCTTCACTCACGAAGTAAAACTGAATATTTTTTTTAGTCAGGTCAGGAACTGCTGTTTTCATACGATTACTACTCCTTGATGCACTACGATGGAGACTCAAGTTCCAACAATGGAAATCCCACGATGGTACCTAAGACAGCGGGGGTGGTATTGGGTAATGCCGATGAGATGTCCGAAACAGATATTTTGAAATTGAAAAAGTATTACAATTGTCCTTGATTTGTTGAGTCCTAATCTGTTCGTTGGAGGGATATTTGAAAACATATCCATGACCTCGTCAGAGTTAAAGTCAGTGGACCCTAAACTTAGGCTCCACTTTCACGATTGACTAAATAAAATTAATTTAAATTGAGCATAAAATCCATTTCGATTTAACAAATTTTTTCTTCATGCACAAAGTGCCGATGTAATTGTTACAGTTGGACCTTGTAGGGCTACTCCGATATTCTTGAGAAGCAATTTGCTATAACCCTTTAATTTCACAAGTTGCAAAATAGTTTGTGGCCTTCTGTAAACCTGATATTTTCATTAATTTTGCACTTCCTTGGTACCTGAATTCCTATTGAGTTTACATTGTAGCTTGCACGCACTGAGAATAGTCAATTCAATTTATCCTTAAATCTCCATGGAAATGGACTGCTTTCATATTTCATATTTCAAAAGGACCTACAGCTCCGTATCGGGACGAGATATCCTGTCCTGATACCTTACCAAGTTTCGGGAGAGGCTAGTGTTGATGTGGAATTTTCCTGGAATCGTTGACAATTTAAGTTTTTTTGTTGACAAAATAAGATTTTGCTATTCTTATTATCTATATTAAAAATGGCTTCTTTTTAAAATAGTTGTTAAACATGGAGTCAGTTTTAATTGAAATAAACGAATTAACAAAATGTAATTTTTACTGTCAAAATGAGTCATTTTATTGTCAAAAAAAGATTTCCTCATGCAAAAATTCGAAACCAAACTATTGCTAATCATGAGATTCATTTGTTGCAAGTCGCGAGCGAAACGATAATTGTTAGACTTTAATGATTAGAACAAACAGTGAAACTACTTTCTTGGAATTCTTAACTAATACTCTGGGGAGCTGGTAGCACAATTGGTGGTGTTGAAGTACAATAAACAAATTCCATTTTATTTTCCATCAACTGATTACTACAAAGCTCCTTATTTTAAATTTATTCATTATTCACCAAGAAAGAGTCTGCTCTCATCTCATTGTGAAAGTTGTTAGTTTGAAAATGTTACAATCATTCTCAACTACTTCAAATGGCAACTACAAATTCAAATATTCAAAAACTCTGATGAGATCCAAGTACATTGTAATCGAGTGACATGATGTCATTGTCATCGTTAGCAGAATAAAACGATTTGAAAGCTGATATACTTACACTTTCATAATCGCCACTCTAAAAACTTTACTGTAACTCACTCTTAAAATTGTATTAAAAATTCCACTTGTAAGTGAGATGACTATCAAGTCCGTTGTTTAGCATATAATCAATTTTACTAGACATCACCTTTCTTATTTTTCCACGTCTACAATTTATCCGAATGACATTCGCATTAAATCCAAACCCAGCAACAACTCGTTTGCTCTTCAAGTCACAGTGAACAAAATCATCGTCAAAAACCACCATGAGCATATCAGTTGCCCGCATCAGCTGAAATCGTTTATATTTAATTGTAAACGTTTTTGTGAACAAAAGCTGGGCGAATATTTCAGAGCCCCTTTTGGTAATCTTGTTCCAAGTGATCCCCTTTGTCACTTAAGCGGTGCAAAGATATCCGAAACTGCTCCAACACAGAGTAAAAAAATCGCAAAGGTTCTCCTGAATGCATATTTCGCAAAATCGTTTAATACATTCTAGTAGTTGTGACACCGTTGACGGATATAAATGAAAAGGTTTTCAATTCACAACTTATTCTCTCTGAAAATTCAAAGCTGATCAGAGACATGGAAATGAAAGTCTTTGCCTTTCTTCTCTGCGCTTTTTTAACATCCACCACACAAATGGTAGTGACCACAGAAATGCCACAGATCTCTCTCAAGACTTCACTCGATCATTCAGTACAACCACAAATAACTGATGTTCTTGATCTTTTCAAATTCTCCAGACTCACCATTCACGTACCTCCAACAGAATCCCTTTTATCACAACTGTTTATTTTCCATTTTCAAAATGATCAAAGTCCATTCAAACTTTGTTCCACAAACTACAGAGATCTGTGTGAATCCTTCGATAAACCAATTTTCCTGGGCCCAGTGGCCCATCTCCTGGTAGCTAAACAAACTTCACCACATTCTCCAACTCTCAATTTCGTTCACATGTTTTTCCAAGCCTACATGCAAAATCAATTTCGAAGTGTCCTACATGACTTTGTCGGGATTTTCCATAAAACTCATCAGTTTGCAAAATCACCATCAGAGGGTTTCAAAGCAAGTCCAGGTGTCAAGGAATCCTGCTTTGCTCCAACGAACATACTTGAATTTTTCATTCAACTCGACACAACACAAATAATCTCTGCATCGATTGTTGACCCTTTGTACATTAGTTCTCATCCCTGGGTCAAGGTGATTGACCTTGATATAAAATCGCTTGTTCAATTGAATAACAGAAAGAATGTATTGGATTTTCTTTCAAAAGTTAAAAAGTACACGAGTAGTCAAAGAAAAAGGTTTTGGCTTGGTAGCTACATTGGGTTTGCAACTGTCCCGACAGCCATTAGCCTAATCAAGCAAGGCGTATTGAACTGGACAATGAGACAAATTTTGATGGAAAAACTTCCTACATCAGGCGAAGTCAAAGTGTACAGCGACATCCTTGGGCACTTAAACATGACACTAGATGCAGGGCCTTGGCTTATGCATCACCATGGAAAAAGATGCATCACATGCATACTGTATTGTTCAGACTGTGGCCTTCAACAAAATTTCCATTTTGATGATCACATTAAATTTATTACAGAAAAAGTTTTTGGGATTGTGCATCCGACCAGTAGGGGACCCATTTCACAGGAAACAGAATTTGCCCTCCTGTCACTATCTGCCCCCTTCGCATGGAACCTCTGGCTTCTAATTGGGATATTTGTATGGATGTTGATGTGCAGGCTATTTGGACGAGATTTCGGCTGGGTCATCATGACAGTGATTACACCACTATTTCTACAGATTTTGCCACAACGGCGACATTTTTCTCATTGGATAAAGTCACAATACATTTGGATCGCAGTGAGTTTTTTACTGACTCAATTTTATTTGATGGAGCTACAGAGTAGCCGAATTGTCAATAAGGTTGAGATACAGGAAAGTAGTGTTGAACAGCTGGTCGAGGCAGGATACAAATTTCTCACAATCGAGGCGGATGACAGAAACGACGAATTTATGAGGATGAGTATGCTTGAGTTGGCAAATCTGTCGGATGCCTGGGAACCGAGTTTGGGCCTTATGGCCAATAATTGGTATCGCAGAAGTGTTTTGCATGAAGAAGAGATGTCTGGGTCAAAAACGTATAAGTATCCTCGAGCCTTTTTTATTGTAGTTGATTTGGTTAATGACTTGGCTCATTATCATACCGCTATCGAACGTGTCAATTACAAGGTGTTGAAGAAGAGTATCAATTATGCTGAAATGTATGCAGCATTCACAGGACCTAATTTGGATATCGTTGTGGAGGCTTACAATCAAGCTGAAACTAGTGGACGCTTGTTACTTTGGAATAAGATCAGCAAATTTGTCAACAGCGGAGTTCGAATTCAAGGGAAGTTGGAACATGATCGGAGAATTTGGAAAATGTATTATCTTGATGAGATTGAAAATGTTCATTTGGAGAATTTGGGAACGATGCAAAATTCCCTGGTGAGGTCTTCATTTTATATTCTTGGAGGTGGGGTCAGTTTAGCTGTTGCTGGTTTCATTGGAGAGAGAATCAAGATGGTTGTTGGAAATAGATGAAGATTTCTCAAAACTAGATTTAATGGTTTCATTGGGTGTTTGTGGAGATGTTTAATATATTCGAGGTTGTCTCCTTTTGCCTAAAAAAGGAACACAAATGCCCGCATTGTCATTACAAATTCATTCTATTATCAACCTTGAAAGAGCACTTGAGAACTCACACAGGAGAGAAGCCTTTCCACTGTCACCGCTGTCCCCACTGCCAACACAAAACAACCACATCCAGCGATCTGAAGGTCCACATTTCGATCGTCATACGGAAAAGAAGAAATTCATGTGTGAATTTTGTGACATTTTTGCAGTCACCAGTGGCATGCCGAATAGCACATGAGGACGCACACAAAAGAAAAACCCTACAAATGTCCATTTATGGGATGCGAATATTCAGCTGCTCAATCATCAAATCTAAAAGTCCATGAGATGGTTCACGAGAAAGGAAAATCTTTTAAATGCCCTCAATGTTCCAACTCTTCAACACAAAAATCTCATTTAAAAATTCATTTACGAAAACATGGAAATGCGAGAGACTCCTCCGGAATTTCAAAGTTTTTTATTAGTGAGGAAACTAAATCGATAATTTTTAAATTTTTAAACTCATCGGATGTGAGTTTTGTACGAGGAAAAAGAAGTAATTGACCCTCCATCTGAATCAGCATCCACTCCCCATCATCCTCATTCCCAAACTACAACCAACAAATTAAAAATGTAATTTCGTTAGGGTCAAGTGGAATGCACCTTTCGAAAGCCATTGAATTTCTGTACAAGATAGAAAGGCCAGAAAGCTCCCCACGAAACGGTGCCAAGACAACGTGAGACTATTGACCACTGACCTCTCAGGAATTTAAAGTTTCAGTTATCTCAAATGTCTTTGAAAATTCAAAGGCCCCTGGGGACTTGTTCCCCTAACGTAGGGTCAAGTGGGGTACACCATTAGAAAGTCCTTGAAATTTCGTACAAGATAGTATTGAGACTATTGCGATTAAAACCTTGAAATTATCATTCTAAATGTATTTCATACTTAGTGGGAGGAGCCAAGATTTTGGTTACCACCCCGATAAATCTTATCGTGGTTTTGTTCAGGCGGAAATGAGGAGTTTCGATATCTTAACGAGGTTCTGTTCTGACGGCAATAAACTAGAGTGTGTTGAGCTTTCCGTATGATGTACTTTTCATACACCAATTGTTAGCAGATCCAAGGACACAGTCGTAGAAAATCTAGTTCTTGTCAAGCAACATCTACCAACGATCGAACGTCAAATATTTAGCAAATCTCCAATTTTGTAGCATCAAACAAAATTATTCATGTAAACAATTTAATTGTAAAAATTTTATCCATCTTGAAATTGTGAGTTAAGGGCGTCCCGTAAGTACTTTAATTATGGCCTCCCCCGCGTTTCGGTCTCTCTCGAATTATAAGTCTTTTTCTAAAATGGATGCTAAAACTTTCAAAGGTACACTTGAGACAACTCATCAAGTAAATAAAGTTGGATTTAAATTAAAGTTTTAGTTATTTTCTTTTGTCTACTTTTGGTCCGATTTGAATTTGAATAGGAACAATGGATTAGGTTCTAACCTATTTTGACCAAGAAAATGATGGTGTAATTTACATGGTAGAATGGCATTCTACCATGCATTCTAAGAATGCATTAGCATTGCGTGTGTAGAAAACTTGTACAGAAAAATATAAAATGAAATTCAAGAGACAATTGTCTCTTGAATTTCATTTTATATATAAATAAATTTCTGCAGCTTTTAAAAGCTGCAGAAATTGTCGAAAGGACATCATCGGTTTTCCCTTAAAATTTGCCTAAGCTCTTGCACAGGACTGGGTGAATATTTCTGAGCCATTTATGGGAATCTTGTTCCAAGTGATCCCCTTTGTCATTTAAGCGGTGCAGACTCTGCATTTGAGATATTTCTGAAATTTCCCCAAATCACTTGCAAAGGTTCTCCTGAATGCAGATTTCAGCAAAAACGCTTTATATGTACATCCTAGTGGTTCTGACTTCGTTGACGGATATCAATGAAACTTATCTGTACAACTGATACTGACATCTGGAAGACCTCTGGGAGGAAATAATTTTGTGACCATGTACTTGACCTCCAGAGGTCACTGTGCCAAATGACCTGCTGTGATGACACCGTTGGTCATAAAAATTTCAAAAAAATTAGAGGGACACAAAATAAGACAATAAACAAAACAACTATTCAGATTTGGTTGAAATATGTGACCTCGTGACCCGTACACTAGTTTAAATGCTTCGATGATCTCTGAAGGTCAAATGGTACAAATTCCAAATAATTCAAGATGGTCATCTTGTTTTTCACTTTCTTCTGTGTCCCTCTGATCTTTTTTACTCTGAGTTGGGGCAAATTCGGAAATCTCTGCACCGCATAAATCGCAAAGGGGATCACTTGGAACAAGATTCCCAAAAATGACTCAAGAAATATTCACCCAGTCCTGTGCAAGAGCTTAGTCAAATTTTTATTGAAAACCGATGGGGTCCTTTTCATAAGCTCTTGTCTTTTGATTACTTCTCCCTTCTATACATCCAATTCCATTTGTTTAGTGCTTTAGACGCCAATAACACAAAACTTTTGTTGTAATTGCAAGATGCTATGAAACAACAACATGAACAATGAAAGAGAAGTTTTTCCTCAAACGAAAATTGGAATCATCATTCATCATTGATACCTTTTATTGTCTAGTATATTGTTCATTGCTACAGTTTTCAAACTGCTAGTAGGAATTTTATCCTTAAGCATGAGCAACCTTCATTCGACTTGGGTGAATGTTTGGATAATAAACGTCAAACTTACTGGGAGATAGATTTTTATTGGGAAGATAATTGGGGATAATTGAGGAGATGTGGGATGGATCGGAGATAGAATTAGGAAGACCCAGATCTTCCTAATTATGGCCTTCATCTAGGATTCATACTACATAAAAACAACCGAACTCCAAGGCCTCTAATAACGTTCGCCCAAATTTCTAAAGAAATTATTGGTTCTGCTGTACTAAATGGTGCACAGGTAGTTGGTATTGAAAATAAAAAGGTTTTCAATTTTCAATTCATTCTCTCTGCAAATTCAAAGCTGATCAGAGATATGGAAATGAAAGTCTTTACCGTCCTTCTCTTCACTTTTTTAACAGCAACCACCCAAATGGTAGCGACCACGGCAATGCCACAAATCTCACTCAAAACTTCACTAGATCATTCAGTACAACCAGAAACAATTGATGTCCTTGATCTTTTCAAACTCTCCAGACTCACCATTCACGTACCTCCAAATGAATCCCTTTTATCACAATTGCTCATCCTCCATTTTCAAAATGATCAAAGTCCATTCAAACTTTGTTCCACAAACTACAGAGATCTGTGTGAATCCTTCGATAAACCAATTTTCCTGGGCCCAGTGGCCCATCTCCTGGTAGCTAAACAAACTTCACCACATTCTCCAACTCTCAATTTCGTTCACATGTTTTTCCAAGCCTACATGCAAAATCAATTTCGAAGTGTCCTACATGACTTTGTCGGGATTTTCCATAAAACTCATCAGTTTGCAAAATCACCATCAGAGGGTTTCAAAGCAAGTCCAGGTGTCAAGGAATCCTGCTTTGCTCCAACGCACATACTTGAATTCTTCATCCAACTGGATACAACACAAATAATCTCTGCATCGATTGTGAACCCTTTCTACAAAAAGGTTAATCCTTGGGTCAAGGTGATTGACCTTGATATAAAATCATTTGTTCAATTGAAAAAAGGAAAAAACGTGGTCGATTTTCTTTCCAAGGTCAAAAAGTACACGATGAGCCAAAGAAAAAAGTTTTGGCTTGGTAGCTACATTCAGTTTGTCATTGAACCGACAACAGTTAATCTAATCCAGAAGGGTGTATTGGACTGGACAATGAGACAAATTTTGATGCAAAAACTTCCTGCATCAGGTGACCTCAAAATGCACAGCGACATCCTTGGGCACTTAAACATGACGATGTCTACAGGTCCTTATCATTTTCGCCATAATTATGGCGTCTTTTGTACTTAAGTACAAAAGATGCATCACATGCATACTGCGTTGTTTAGACTGTAGCAGTCAACAAAATTTTCATGCTAATGATCACATTAAATTTATTTCAGACAACAATTATGGGATTATGTATCAGACCATTAGGGGGCCCATTTCACAGGAAACAGAATTTGCCCTTCTTTCGCTATCTGCACCCTTCTCATGGAACGTCTGGCTTCTAATTGGAATAGCGATAATTTGGTGGATTTTGATGTACAAGCGATTTGGACGAGATTTCGGCTGGATCGTCATGACAGTGATTACACCACTATTTCTACAGATTTTGCCACAACGGCGACATTTTTCTCATTGGATAAAGTCGCAATACATTTGGATCGCAGTGAGTTTTGTACTGGCTCAATTTTATTTGATGGAGCTACAGAGCAGTCGAATAGTCAATAGAGTTGAGATACAAGAGAGTAGCGTTAAACAGCTGGTCGAGGCAGGATACAAATTTTTGACATTGTCGGTGAAGGACAGCAGTGACGAACACATGAGGATGACTCTTCTTCTATTTGCAAATCTGTCGGATGCCTGGGATCCGAGTTTGGGCCTTATAGCGAACAATTGGTACAACAGAAATGTTCTGCACGAAGAAGAGATGTCTGGATCAAAAACGTATAAATATCCTCGAGCCTTTTTTATTCGTTTGAATATGGTTTATGACTTGGCGCTTTATCATACCGCCGTCGACCGTGTCAATTACAACGTATTGAAGAAGAGTATCAATTATGCGACGTTGTATGCAGCATTCTCAGGACCTAATTTGGATATCGTCATGGAGGCTCATAATCAAGCTGTAGCTAGTGGGCGTTTTGAGTTTTGGTATAAGATCAGCAAATTTGTCAACAACAGAGTTTGGATTCGGGGTAAGTCGGTACATGATCGGAGAATTTGGAAAATGTATTCTCTGGATGAGATTGAAAATGTTCATTTAGAGAATTTGAGAACGATGCAAAATTCGCTGGTGAGGTCAGCATTTTATATCCTTGGATGTGGGGTCAGTTTAGCAGTTGCTGGTGGCATTGGAGAGAAAATCAAGATGGTTGTTAGAAATTGGTGAAGGTCCCCCTAGACTAGATTTGATGGATTCACTGGGTATTTGTTTAGAAAATATGTTTATTGTATTCGAAGTTAAGTCTCTTTTAATCTAAAATAGTGTTTCACATTCGACAAATATGTCCTTATTGTGTTAGTTAAGCATAATTTCTTATCATAAACACAATTACAGGTGCAAAAATTAAAATCATCACTTCTTGACTGTGTCAGTCATCGAATTGTAGTCTGTGGACGGGAAATGCAGCTGACAATTCGTTTCGTCTTAAAGGGGCGATTAATTTACGATTTAGAATTTAAAATTGTGAAGGTTCTGTCAGTACTGAACGCATAGAGACGCAATTGGTGTAAAATTAGAAGCACTGGAGAATAAAAGAATGTTTTCCAAATTATTTTGAAAACGCATTTTCAAAGTTTAAATCACGTTTAAAGCAAATTAAAACATTACCTTATGGTCCCATAATTTTGAATAACTTTAGAACACAATTTTGAAAGCATTTTAATGTAACGTGATTTGTTCTGGTCATTTGATTCCTACCAAGATTAAAGATTGAGTGAATATTGAGGGAGAAGCAAAGGACCTGTTCGACCAAAGTGGGTATAGGTCGACCCCCCCACGGACCTCATTTTATATGCCTATCTTGTAGAGC
>JAQHQX010000546.1:0-12273 GCA_034694425.1 Arrhopalites sp. Gr-Col-00791
AGCAGCGAATGATGGGGAACTTATTGAGGGCACCAAAGAAATCCATACTCATCGTAAAAAATATAAATAAATTATTTTTCTACTGTTCGGAAACACTGTATTCGCCCTGTAAACGTGGTCTGGAAATCATCTAACATTTCAAAATTCTCAAAAACAGAGAGCACGATTTGGCTCCCGTTTTAGGCTATACATTTTAAGTAGAAAATTGAATGCTCTACAAGATTTAATGAGTGAGTGTCCTCCTATTTATTTTTGACATAATACATTATCCGATTGGGACCTTTCAAAATAGGTATAATTAAATAGAATGTTAGAGTTTAGACATTTCTAAACTAGTCATTTTGATGAGAAGTTACAAAGTTTTGGGGAGTACGCAGTAAATTTATTTTATTTGACTTTATGTCTGAAGTTGCCATTGACTATCATATTTGAGTGAGCCTAAAACAGGGATCGCTTTTTACCGGCCAAAACGAAATGCTGGCCCAAAGTGGCCAAAACTCAAAAACATTTCAGTAACTTTAATTATAATAAACTTCATTTTTCGGGAAATTTGGAGGATACTTTTCAGTCATACGAGTGGATTAAAATGGTTAATAATTTCTTTCAGTAGATTATGTTGGGATATCTTCGTTATTCTGATTTCGACTACAAATCCTATCTAATCTCCCTTCTTCCTTTTCAAGAGACAAAATAAAAACTATACCAACCTGAAGCTAATCTGTGGATGGTGACTTGATACTTGGTTGATGTATGTGTCACATCTTGACTAAATTGTTTCAAGCAATTTGTTTGTGAGGGTTCAGGGGCAAAAAGTTTTTAAGGATCAACTCTGAAAACGAGTTAAGAAATTGGCACAATTTAAAAAGGACACAAATGATTACCAAATTGTCCACAGACCAATGCAATCGTAAAATTAATTTGGAAAATAAATAAGGTCGTCATAGAACTTTATTTATTTTTTATTTCGCATTTCAGCCATTTTTAATTTTGGCCACTTTTGGTTTGGTTGTTGGCCGGCCAACAAACGGGGTGGCCAAAAGCCGGTCAAAACCGGCTGGTTGGCCACCCTTTTGGCCAGGGGGTCAAACCCTGCGTAGAAATTGACAAAGACAACTTTATGAGTGACAGTTAAGACCTCATTTACGATGTTCTAGGAGGTTTGTTGGTCAATCCAAGAATACTCAATTAATTTGGCAAAACTTACTCAAGTCCCATTGGAAAATTTATGAGGTGGAATAATTTAAGTTGATTAATCGTCTCGTTTTCAAATCGACCACCGAGTTTCATGCCAAAATAGTTTTCTTTTTCCTTTTCATTTTCTGTGCATTAGCCGTTTACCAAAGTAAACACATATTGGACATTGTACAATGAAATACTGTGAATTCTAAGGTGATACTACAATGCTTGGATGATGGATGGGGAAGTATTGAATACTTTTGCAGTTGCAGTAGATGGGGTCTACTATTTCAGAATTTACGATACTCAAACAAGTTAATCGGGTTAAAAGTAATTGAGGTTGTTGATTTGAAATGCTTTGACATTCATTCATTCTTCACCTGTCAATTGAGTTGATGGTACCAGACACTATATTTAGTGACTGGAAGAACCAGTTCCTTAATTAATTGCAGAGCTGGAATTGAGGTGTTGTTGTTTTCTACGTTTTTATAATTTTTGAAACAAAGCGATACATTAAATGCGACCGAGTCTGTCGAGTCTGTCCTCATGCTACTGTTTCTTTGCTTCACAATCACAACTTTGACATCATCCCCAACCACAAATGAGTTTATCGGTCTGTGTGAAAATTAATTGTAGCATTTGCTCTGCAATTCGAAATCTTCCTGGCCGCAATTCAAGTCTCACTTTGTTCTTAGTGGGCTGATTCGATTTCTGTAGCAACTAACCTGTCCGTTCGTTTCAAAAATTGTGAAGCACAACGTAGAAAAAAGCTTGACATCAATTTCAACTTCGTAATTAAGGAGCTGGCTTTTCTCTTCCACCGCTATCAGCTCCCGGTTTATTTCGCAATTAAAACAAAAATTGGTCCAGGTGACATATAACATGGGCACATTTCAGCTATAATTCACTTTACACAAGTGTGTCCTATATTATAAAATGGCCCTATCGAATAAGGGCACGGATCAATATCTCTGTAGTCCTTAATTCAAAATTTGTGGAAAATATCAAGTTATTATGAAAAATTGCGTAGAGTCTGCTGGTTACGTCAGTTTTAGTGTCGGAATACTCCAAAATCTGAATTCGGGATTTTCGCTTTAAAACACTTCAAAAGTTAATTCTCTTAAAATGTTGAGAACATTCAAGATCTGCCATTTTCAAAATTCCTTCATAATTTTCGCACCACATGCCAGGACTTGCTGTACATGTCAAAAGATAGCTTTTAGTGTGTACTTTAAGTCTACATCGAGACTTGTTGAGAATGATGAGTTTGGACCACTCAGAAAATTAATTATTCAAAAAGTTGTCAAAAAAGTTGAATTACCATATTTTCAAAATTCCCTCACAATTCTTTCCCCGTCAGTGGAGTCTAGTTCGATACGTCAATAGAAAGCCCTTAAGGTCTTTTTCAAACCTACATCGAGACTTGCTGAGGATGCTGCGTTTGAAGCTCTCAAAAAGTTAATTGTTTAAAAAATTATCAAAAAAAGTTTGATTTTTCGAGTTTCAAAATTCACTCACAATTTTTCCCCCGCCAGTTAGAACACGTGCTATACGTCGATAGAAACCCCTTAAAGTCCTTTTCAGGTCTGCATTGAGACTTGCTGAGGATGTTGAATGACTGAAAAAATTAATAATTTAATATTTCATCTGAAATTGTTGCATTCTTAGGACTCTCACAATATATCCCCGACGATGGGCACTTATGGGCAATATATTTTGGAAGCCTTTGAAGTGTACTACGAAATTGTGTTGAGATCAGTTGAGAATGTTCACTTTTAACATGTCAAAATAATTAATTAAGTGGTTCGTCCTATTTCATTAGAAATAATGGGTGGAGCCTGAATTCTAACGAAGTTTTGTTTTGACGGCAATTTCAGTCATCAGTTTCAACAACTGTGACCTTCAATACAAGAAAGAAAATCAAAATGATCCGAGAACAGGATATGCAATTGAATTATTGGACCTTCAACTTCTTGTCGATAATTGGAGTATTCCCCATCCACTTTGATCGAGCTCAATACAAAATCAAAATGACTCGAACCTGGTCGCGCCTCTTCCTGTTCTACCTCTGGTACATCAACTTTATCTGGTACATTCTTTGGCTAACTGGTCGCCTCATTCAAAGCATCATGTTCAAGCAAGTTGTTCAATTCCATCATTTGGCTTATCACATTGTTGACAATTCATTCTGCGCCACCTCCTCATTCTGGATTTTCCTTTTGTTTCTGCGACATACCCGAATCAATGAAGCCATTTTCAATCAATTGAACATCTGCGACAAGAGTAAGTCTCACTTGATTCTCTTTTTAATTTCATAATCTTGAATGCTTTTTGACTTCATCTGAGCCCTCTACCGATCAAGTGGGGAACTTTCCAGACTGTTCAAAATGACGAAAATGATACAATTTTCATGTCAATTGAATCGAATAATTTAATTAAAGACGTTTCAAGATGAAGGTTGACCTTTGACCTTTGATTTTATAGGTAACACGAGGAGGAGGTCAACCTACTCGTTGCAGGAATGGTTCATAATTATCCTCCCTATTCCTCTCATGGTTGGTATCACCTCTTCACTCCCAACAATCTACTTGTATGACCCGACTTCCCTTCAATTCTTCTATTCGATTTTGCCGCTCCAGTATAAAAATAATTGGATCTTTTGTTGTTTGGTTGTGTACGAGTCAAGCTGCTTGTTCTACTCTTTATGCACTTACTACTTTGCAGCCTTCGTCATGTTGACTTTTGTACAGAGTTGCAGTGAACAACTCAATTGCTGGATTGAGTTTGTGACTGACATGTAAGTCGATTTTTCAATCTAACAGTTGAACTTTCTTAAAGCCGAACCGCCTTTAAAGTTCCGTCGTAGCCTCCAATCATTCTTAGGAGTTCATTTTGTCCTTCCCAAAATCGAACCAAGGTAGCACCTCCTTAGCTCGGCATTTTGGTCTAGGAAGGAGGTTTGGATGTTAAAACAGTAGAAATTAAAGTAAATTAAATTATTGAATGCAGTGAATTTTATAGATCAAGGAGGACACCAAGTTTTCATGAAACATTGGAAATGTGTAACAACGCCCGATGGATAGAGCTCCAATTGAAATTATTTAATGTCTGCTACTCCTACATCGTCTTCACTTGCAAGTTTTTCCTCATCATCGCAGCGACAACCTACCTCTTCTTTGGAATCAAGACAATCGTCACTCATCCCATCCTCTCCCTCATCTTTATTGGAATTGGGACTTATGCGTCAATTATTTTTGTCATTCTCTTTGACACAGCTTTCTTAATCCCAAGGCAGATGTCCCAATTCAAGGAATGTATTCTCTTCAAGCGTCAAAGTATTCTCATTAGAGAGAATCGTCTATATGTCACCAAAAGGATTCGATCTATAGAGAGTGTTGGAATCAAAGTAGGAAATTTTCACACTCTTGAAAGAATTTCTACTCCCAATTTCATTAATTTCATCACAAATCAAGTTTGTAGTCTCCTCCTCACTTTCCGTTGAATTGATATTCTGAAACAAAGATCGGGATTAGATATGGTCGAATGCAGCGCCCGAGCCCAAATAGTCGCCGAAATGTCGCGTTTTCAAAAAAATCCAACTTTTTAGTCAGCTTTGTCAAAATTTAAATTTGGTCGACTAGTGGGCGCAAAAATGTCGACAAACTCTATTCTCGACCCTTTCCGCATCATTTTTTTGATCGACCCTCCTATTACAATTTGCAATGCAACCACAGCACACAGTCATACCCACTGGACTACTCTGCCTACTTCAAGTTAGCCCCGGCTTAAATTCAAAGCTTACGGTAGTTCATTTAGAGGTACTGCAAATGCGATCCCTCAAATAACAAAACAAAATCAAAAAAAATTTAATGTACACCGCCCAAATATTTTTCAAAATTATAGAAGTCAGAGCCAAAATTATAGGATTTGAGGTTATTTCAATTTGAGTTGAAATCTCGATCAATATTGAGTCCACCTACGTTTTTAATGGAGCATCCTAATTTTTTAATTAGGTTGATATCGTGGATGTACCTTTTGATTAGTTATTCTCTAGAATAATTACTTTTCCTCTAGTTAAATAAATGTTTGCTGTGTTTTCAATACTTGCGATAAGTGAATTTCCGAAAGGTCAGTTAAAATTGCCTAATGACCCAAAGGAGGTTCCAATTTGGAATCGGAAAAGGAAATGTTGAGTCAATCAATGCCAATTACTCGACTCTACTAGACTCCAAAGGCCCAAATTCGCAATTTGAATTAATGGAGAGTCTCAGGTTGAGTTAAGTTGTGGTTGATGGTTGATAGTTGTCATTAACATTTAAATATGTTTACTGGCGTAATCTACCTTCATTCAACTTGATTGAGATTACTCTCCCGTACTCTTGACTACACTTGACTTGAAATGAGCAACTCACATCAAAAACTCATTCTTCATTCTTGTTCAATTGTCCTCAAGAGTCATTCGCTTTGTTTTGGGCATTCCCCAATTCCAAAATTCTAAATGGAAACCAAGGTACATTTTTGTAATTCAACCAAATTTTGGGGTCAATTTTTGAAATATTATTTTGTTTAGTTTGATATTCATCAAAGGTCACAATTTATTTATTTGCATTTTGCACAAATTTTTTTTCTACAATTTTCATATTTTTTGTCTGCTTTGAGATAAAATTTAGAAAGTTTAAATGAAGTTTGAAGTTCAAAAAAATATTGAAAAATTAATAATAAAGTTTGAATTTTGTTAAAAAATTCATAAATTAGAAAAATTCAAGTTCAAAAAACAAACATTCGTATTAAGAATTAGTTTAGAAATTGAGTAAAGACAAAAGAGTTTTAAGGAAAAGGAGGTGAGGATTTTAAACGAAATTTTAAAATGATTTGTAGCCACGATCAAAAATGTCGAAACCATCCTGGATAACAGATTTTCAATCCCTAAAAATATTTAAGGGTTTATGGTTTTTTAAAAGGTCCACTAGGAGTAGGTAAGTCATAAGATTGATTTTTGAAAATTTAAATTTTTTTATGAATTTAAAACTAATTTTCTCTAAAAATGTTTTTATGAAAATGGTGAATAATTTGTTAATTGTGATTAATTAAATTGTATTCCCAGTACAGAAGTATTTCCTTTTGAGTTTGAAATGGATAAAGACAAGTCGAGTACACTCCTGGTCAGACCTGTTGACAATCAGTTTGATTGGTTTAAGTAAACTCAATTGAACAAAATTAACATTTAACTTTTTTAAGTCCAATTCAAAAATCTTTCAATCCAGTTGATTGTTAATTATATAAAAATATGTAATAATTAAATTTTGCATGTCATCATCAAGTGTTGAGTGTAGAAATCTAAATCAAAATTAAAATATTGACTATAAATTAAATGGAGTTTCAAATTAAATAAAGTTTAATTGTATTGATTTAGTTTGATGAATTTTTTCCAAGTAAATAAATAGACTAAATGTACTAAATGTAGCAAATTGCTACATTTGATTGCTACTACCAATCAAATGTTTATCAAGCGCCAATTTTAAAATCCTGTAAATATTTTTATTTCATACTCTCACCAATTGAAACTTATCAAACATTTAAAATACTTTAATTTAATTTGAATTTAATTGTCATCACAATGAAAATTTAATCACCTCAATCTACGTTTCTTCCCTAAACAATTGACAATTAAGATTATCCCCAACGTCGACAAACTCAAGTTGCACAGTAGCATTTAAGAAAGTCTCAGCTCAATAATTTTGATACTCATCAGAAAAAATCTAAATTCATTCCAATCAACTCAAATGGAGGCGGAACAAATTGATTTGAATTAAATTGAATGGCATGGACATAATTCAAATCTTGATCCTGATGATATTCGCCTACCTTCCAAATTGACGCCCACGACCACGTGTCTTGTGTGATTGACTAATCGATACATTTCATTATCGAATATTCACTCTATTCTTTCCCCTTTGTGCGCATTTGAAATCAAATTGTCATTTAACTGTATGCTTTCGACATGTAAATAAATTCAAAAGAAATTTTTGCCGAAAAAATAGAACTGGCCATACAATTTATTTGAACTTAAATCCAGAAATATTTTTTTTACAAAAAAAATTGAATTTTTCCAGTGAAATTTTTATTTGGACAAGTTTTTGGATTATTAGTAACCCAAATTTTTCGGCCCAAATTTTAGATCATTAAAAATTAAATGTTGATTATTGTTGAGATGATGACTCTGATGCTATGTACAATGTCCAACATTTGCACACATGCGGATAGGCTCCACATGTAACTTTATTAAATTCCGATGAAATATAAAAATGATGTTGTGATGCGATGTTCCTCTTTCAATTTCTAAGTCGATTCCTTCACAAGTACAAGTACAAGTGGATGTCCTTGGACTATCAAAGTAAGAACCTGTTCCTCTGCATCTCATTTTTGAGTTGGTGCACACTTGATCCATATACAAAGTTTCTTATCCCTTAGCCTAAAGGCTAATAAAAAAGAAATAAAAACCTTATAATGTCTAATTATAAACTCCAACATGTTTCATGTTTTGTAATCAAACACATGAAGTTCTCCAGAGTGGAAACACATTCGAAAAGGGGTCTACGACTACGTTCGTTCTACCGCCTTTGAAACTCAAACTATTTCAATAATTAATTCCCCATCAAAGTAGAAAATATTTTGTCATGTTGAATAATTTTTTGAAATCAACAGATTCAATGTCATTTCTACATTAAATACCAAATACACTAAATAGAATTATTGACCTTGAGAGGAATCTAAACGAAGAATGTACATCACAGTACCTGCACATGAGATACAAATCGGATATTATCGACTTTAAATTTACAACACAGTAAAGTTTCACTAAATCCCATTTTTTAGTTTTGGGGTATACATTTGGACACAAAATAGTCTCAGATAAATAACACCAATCACCTTTTATTCAACGGGGGTTGTAACTTTGAAATATTTTTCCTCATAATCTCGACAAGTAACAAGTACCAGTGACTTTTTATCAAGAACCAAATTTTAGTTTTAGTTTTGTCTATGGAGATTGATGGGGTATTTTTTGTTGCTGTCAAGATTCAACGAGTAAAATTGAACAATTAATCAAAATGGAATGCATTTTTCATGAACATGTTGTCACCCTTTGTTTTGTACTAATTCTACACCTTTTGATTGTATGTGGTAAGTTTCATTTTTTTTCCGCAATAAATTCCAACTTGATTCACTTGAGAATTATTGAATCTGTTCAACTACATCTTGTGATGTGGATTTAAATTAAATCATGAATATTATGATTTTACGATTCAAATGTATGAAGAGTATGTCAATTGTTAATGAAAAGGGTCTGCATTCAGCACCAACGGATTTCAAGATGCTCATCCATCTGTAGTCATTCCAAAGCTAAAATGTATTGGTGGATCAGCCAATTGCTCCAAATTCCTACCACAAAAAGTTCTGGTAATAAAATTAATGTACAATTAATTTTATTTTTGTAGATTTGTATTAGCTATTAAATGTCAGAATAATTTGATGCATTTCATATTTTCGAAAATTTATACTCGTCAACATTTTAATTAAATTCTAATTAAATTCATAACGATAACTGAATAACAACAATAAAATGATCAGTTTGATTATATCTGTGAATTTCTTTTTTACAGTTGGAATACGAATTAGAAATGAAGCCAAAGGGCTACAATAAAAATCGTGTGAAACGATTTATAGATGGAGATGTGATAACTCAAGAGGCGAGTCAAAATTATGAAAATCCAAGGAAAGAAACTTCAGATAAAAGTGGAGAGACATCAACAGTTGAAAAAATATCAAGTGAAACATTTTTATTCATCATCCTCATCCTTGTAGCGACTGTTGTTGTGACAGGAATGTTGATTTTGATTTGGAGAAAATGTATTAGACCACAATTTAGAAAACCTGTATGGTGCAGCATAAAGAATTCTCAACATGATCCGGCTGTCACAAGATTGAATGAAATAGAAAGGAATACAAATTTCAGTTTTGTAGTAACTGAACCTTTAGTCAAGCAAACGAGTAGAATTATCACAGAAGTAAATAATATTTCATAGTTTTTCAAAATTTTCAAAAACAATCAAAGAATTTTGGAAAATGTCGACACGATACAAAATAATATGAATAAACTCTAGTCTGTTAATTGTAAATTTTATTCTTAAACTTGAAAATCAAACAAAAAATTTATTTTGCTTTCGTGCACTCAACTGGACTAAGTCCATATTAAAATGATCAAGTAGACACAATCACAACCACAACCTCAACATTTTAAGATAAGATCACATTTGAACAATTCTGCCAGTCCTTTCCCTCCTTATTCAATATTCAAAACATTCAAACCACTTTTAATCCACAAGAAATAAAATCATAAATTCAATAACCAACATGTTCAAGCCCCGAACTTGGATCAAAACTCTGGGCAGCTCTAAAATCGAAAAAAATCACTGTTCCGAGGTGGATCCAGTTTCCAAAATCGTATCTAAAAAATAATTGTTAAGCTTCTTTGAAACTGCTAAAAATCGCTTTTCGCATCTGAAAATATTTTCCTAAACAAACATCTCACTCTTCTTCCTGTTAATTATTTTCGTTTGTGTAGTTTGGTTTTGGTGTCAGACGGACGGACAGATGAGAAAAGTGTTCTCAAGACAAATATTTGCTGTTTCACTTCCCGTTCGCAGAATACAATTCGGCGGTTGAAAGCGTCACGAAGTGAAGATTTTAACATTTTTTAGTGTTAAAATAATCTACCTGTGAATTGATATTTTAAAAACAAAATCTATTTATTGGCCGGGATTTTGTACCTTTTTGCCATTGCTTTCAATTTTTCTCAATTCTTTCTCGCGGAACGAACATCAATTTAGACGATAGTCGCAATTGGTTTTTTCAAAAGTTGTCTTTTCACGACCTAACGACTTTTGACTTCTTCAGGTAGCATCAAACTGTCTACATGCGCATTCAAACTAGTAGTACTTAATAGTTGTTACTAAAAAACAGGTTGACAAGGGAAAAATTTGTTTAAAAAAGAAAATTAAATAGCTACATTTTCCTATTTCAAAAATTTGATATTTGAACAATATAATAAAGTTAGTCCCAAAATTGAAATTTTTTACGCTTTATGTTCCATTTTAGGGTCTCGTAAAATAAATTGATGTACTTTCAAAAAATCTATTTTTCCATTTCCATGTGACTGCACTAAAGTATTCTATGAAATCAAATTTCAAACTCTGAAGACAAATGAAAAACAAATTTCAAAATCGATCCTCAAAAAACTCGATTGGAATAAAAAATATCGAATTTAGTTTTAGTTGAATTTAGAATTCCCAAAGCGAACTATATTCAGTGGGTCACTTTAGAATAGTTGGTGAAGTAGCTCTGACATGTGAATTCCATCAGCTTTATGTAAGTACAAAGTGGACAACTCATGAAAATCGAATTTTTTTGTCAAATTGGCATTTTGAAACTCGAAACTTGATTCGACTGTGGGAGACAAAAAAACAAATTCTCATCACAAAATCGACATTTCCTTCACTTCACTGCATACATTTGTTCCTCTACTTAAAAAATTTAACAAAAAACATTAAAAGAAATCCCAGTAAAATGGAGATCTTGTCCAGAATAATCAGAATTTCATTGAGCAAAGTTCACAATCTCATTTCAAGGGGACAAAATTTAATTGAATCGATCATTGTGACAATTAAATCTATGAAGAATCCTGAAAAGCTGATGTTCATTCTAATAAAATGTGAATTAATTTTGTTGCACAAACTGAAAGTGATTCCCTGGATGTACAAAAGTAGGAAGAGTAAAAGTGGTCAACTCATTCATGGGATTCAAGAGGTCAGTTTCAGAGGTCAGTTGGGTTGGCTGATTATTTTTGTTTTGTACATGCTTCGGGCGTCTATATTCGTCAAATTGTTTCTGAGTACTTCGCTTTGGTGGAAGATCCTTGACAAAGGAATAAACTTTGAGGATGGTCTCATCATCATCTTCGTCCCATTGATTTTATTTGATTTTCTTGATATGGTCAATACTTCAACCAAAGGACTCAAAATGTTTTCAAATATTTTCAACGAATTGTCATCAATCGATGCTGATTTTGCAGGTGAGCTCTAGTACTAAATAAACTTATTTGTCTGTATTTTGAATTTGAAATAAACTAAATGAGATTAATTAAATATTTTGAATATTTCAATTTTTTAGAAACTTTTGTGTCTCCTACTATCACATCGACGATACAACAAGTTCCAATATTGAGCAAGTTGGTGCTTCTCCTTTTTGCGTCCTGTTCAATGGTTCCAATTCCATTTTTGATAGCCGTAACTTGGTTCAGGATCAATCACATTCACTCAATTTTGAATTTGCCCATTTGGATTTGTGGTCCGTTGATGTGTCCTTCTTTGGTTAATTGGATTTTAACAACTGTAGATCTGTTTATTGCCAGCTTTTTCTGCTTCCGAATGTTCTCTCATCTCATCTTGAAAGTGTTTTCCTTGTTTAGAGTCATAGCCATTTCAACAGTCTTGACGTAATTTTCAAATTATTTTTTAATTTGGTTCCCATCGAATTCAATTTGTTCCAAAGACAAAAAGAACCACTCATAAGGTGGATAAATTTATTTTTAATCCAAAAGAATAAGGAATCAGTCAATTTTTTTTATTTTATTGAGGCAGATTGAAATCCAAATCGGAAGATGAGCTAGAACGTCTTGTGGATCTGGGCAAATTCTATACTAAATTTCAACTACTCGTCCAACTGACCATTGAATTCCTTGATCCTTTGATAACGACTATGCCAAATTTATTGAGAGTCGTGATTGTGTTTTTGAACTTGGGTGTTATTCAAAAAACTTGGATAATGAATGATGGACAGAGTGTCATTATTTGGAAATTATTGCTAGGATGTGTGTCCATACTTTTAACATGTATAGTGTATGTTGCGTTAAGAGGTTGTGAAATTATCCTCAAATCAACCCAAACCTTCTTGATGCAGCTGAAGAACAAACTGGTTGATGCAAGTCACTCCCTTCAAAATAAAAACATTTTCCGTATAAAGTCAATTCCGGTTGACAAT
>JAQHQX010000547.1:0-12262 GCA_034694425.1 Arrhopalites sp. Gr-Col-00791
CGGTCGTCCCGTCCCGGCCCGTCCCGCGTCCCGACGGGACGGGACGGGATATCCCGTCCCGATTCGGAGCTCTAGCTTAATTTTCAAATCCAAATTTGATAGAACCAATCAAAATTTTGTTGGGGTAGCTTACCATTTAATTTCTGAGTTGAGAAAACCCCCTTTCCGTTGGGCGCTACCAGTAGATCCAACCAAAAATCTTTGCTATAATTTCACTGAAATTCACAGTCTCAGTGGAATTGGCTCCACTCATGCTAAAATTAACATTAGAATTGGAATCGAAGTGAAACTTTGGTGTCCTCATTGCTGGTGTCCTCGTGGCTGGTGTCCTCGTTGCTGGTGTCTCAGTACTTGTTATTGGATGCTTGGGTACACAATTTATATTGAAACTCGGGATCGTTGCCTCTATATAAAAACTTAATGTTTACATTGAAAGTTTAAACAATTGTTTGCCTGCATTTTTAAAATTTGTATCTTATTACCAGTCGTTATAGTAGTAGATATTACTCGTTGGTAATGATACATAAATTGGAATTGATTCACTGGAACCAAGTCGAATCTATGTGAGACGTAAAAACGCAGCATCATGGGCTCTTCTGCCTCTCCAAAATAGGTGGCATCATGCAGGTACCCTGAGATCCTTCAATCGAAATTTAATAACAATTCAATTTTAGATGCCAATGAATGGTACGAGGGTAACCGCAGTGCCCACAACGTGAGTTTATAAATTTCAAATAGGAAAGTAGGAAATAGGTGAGAGCTGGGGGTTTACCGTTTGATTATCTTGAATTTTTTGTCTTTGTTTGAGTATCGATAGATATTGAGATAGTATTTATATTGATGCCTTTTAGCGGGGACAGTTCGTAAATTTATTTGGTAGCCAATCAATGGCTTTATTAGGAAAAATATTTGGCCAAATGGAAGATAACTCATTCCAAGAGGATGCAGGACAGAAGTTGGTGTGTATGGTGAGACACCCGGTTCAAGGTATTGTGCTCCCAGTTTTTCATACAAAGGTAAAGATAAGTTTAAATACTGTCCGGGATCATAGATTTCGAGGGTGAATCCTTCATTTGGCCTCGATTTGAATATTAGAATTCCAATATCAGAAGTCTCTGAGATATCCAATCCAAGTTCATTGCATGTCCTTCCAAAGAAAAAAAAACATTTGGATTCTGTAATTCTTTCAAAATTTATAAATTTTCTTGATCATCAATATTTTATCCGAAATTTCAACCATTTTTTAAAACTGAAATACGCTATCCAAATGGTCTATATTAAATAATGTTCTATGAGAGAAATAAATTTTAAATAAATGCAGACTGCTTCGATGTAGAGCCATTAAAATTGTATTTCATGAAAGAATTCCATTAAAAATCGCACAAAACGACTAAAAAGGGTACAGCTAACTTCTGATTTAGAATTGTCGGTCAAAATAGCAAGGATCCACTTTTTTTATCAAACCAACTTAGATACATGTTTGTGACATATGTATGTCATTATTGGACTTACCGTCATTTGTTTTAAGAATAATACAACTCAGAACCTCAAAAGGACTTATAACTTGGATACTTACAGTAGGATAAGAGGGGAATCATCACTGTTGAATTCAAATTGGAAATTGAGTGAACTGTCGGCGTTGATCATATTCAGTTCCTTCAACTGATAGGAAAGTCCTCTCCGAGTAGTTCCCCAAATCACCCAAATGCACGTACTCTGTTGATTCGTATCCAAAGTGGCGTTTGCTGGTGTCTCGTATCGCATCTCCAACCCTTCCTGCAACTCGATTTTCCCTCCACAACTCACATTTCGTCTCAACCACCCTACACACAAAATCAATCCATATTTTAAAAATAGCCCAAATAATCCCACCACAATTCCAGAAAAATAATTTTGAATCTCACTTGAATTCTTGGAACTTGCACTGACATCTTGACTGAAAACGGAAATTGTGAGTGCACTCCCGACAAGTGGCATTTTGTTAAAACGAAAAACTAACAGTAACGGTTCATTTGGATTTGCAACGAAGGCATCGCTATAAAGTTCCCCTCCAGTGTCATGTAGTCTATAAATTAATTACATGATACTGGCATTATATGCACTAACCAGTCTGGCAAAAGCCAAAGAAGCCTCTTACCATCAAACTTTATTGAGAGAATTTTTCATAAGCAGGTGAACGGGTAATTCCCTCAGAGTATAACATTTTTGATGGTTGGTCAGAAAAATCAAAACGGAGAATCCAAATTGAGCTTCTTACAAAACTGGGACTTTCAAAAATGTTTCCTGGGTGTGTGAAACTTTGTTGGTATTTAAAATTCTTAATCAATAATTTTCGTCATACAAAATTAGACTATGAAATTTCTAGCTTAAACGGGAGGGCTTTTGGAAATTTTGAATATGATCATTTGGCCGGTATTTTTTGAAAAAAAAAGACTGACCTTTTGAGGAGAGTAAAGGTCGCATTTTTATCCCTGGAAAACTTGTAGACATGCAATAACCCTGATTGTCCAGCGTTCATGAAGGTCACCGCCAGGTGGAGTTGGTGTTGGAATGAGGTCGGTTCCAAAATAAAATATTGTTGTTGGGCCTCCACCTGGTGTGAAGAAACGCTCGTCCATGGGCCGATGTTGGTATCAGGGAATGAATATTTGACTGGATTTGATTGGGTGACACTCAGAGTTCTTATTCCAAACTGGATGTTACTGTGATACAAACCATTTCCATATTTCAGGCCTAACTCCTGAAAACTCAAGTGAAATTCTTCTTGATTGTTCCCATGGGAACTGTAGAAATGGATCGTAAATGAATCATCATCAAACGTGTTCTCCAAATTCACTACAAATTCTTGACCGATTTGAGATTCAGTTCTGCAACAAAATTCAAAATCAGTTTAAAGTCTGTAAATAAATTGTAGACAAGTAACTACAACAGTCCCATTATTAAGCAAAGTCAAAGTGCTCCCTTCTCGAAGGGAACACAAAGCTTCATGTAATTTCTAAGTCATTGGAGTTGACCATCACATCACGGTGTTCTGAAAATCAAAAAAAGAGCGAACGATATTGAATTTCTCGAGCTGAAAGTTTCTAAAAAAAATAATTTTTATTTTGACTGGGGCATCATTAGAGTTTTGGTGAAGTCTCACACTTTTCTAAAAAATTATTTCCCGTGAAAATTTTTTTTGAAACTTGTCAACTCGATTTGCTCTTACTCGTAGAAATAGAGTACTGGCAAATGCTGTGCTGAAACTTGTAGAAAGGACTCCTCTAGATAAATCCTGGACCAAAATTAGCTGCCACAACCTTCCATCCAGCATGTACATAACGGTTGTATTTACTAATTTCCACAAAAAATTTGGAATTGCTGGTAAATAAATGTTGCTTCCAAGCAGTTCAATCAACAATAAAACGTCATTTTCATTGTTGAAACCGAGACACACAACACTAGTCACCTCCACCATAAGAGAGGAAAACGTTTCCATTAACTTTATCCAAGTTGGATTTTACACCCGTTCGCTTCTCTTTTGACTTTCAGAACATTGGGCCTATGTGAGACAAAATTTTACCAACCACCAAATTTGCCTTCGTATTTTTGCTCATCAATATAAAATGGCGTCAAAATTCATTTGAAATTGAATTTTCCCTTTCCAAATTTTCAAACACTGGAAATGTCCTAGTTGCTATTCCAAATCCTCAAGAAAATTTGTTAGAAATTGGCCTTACAAGATTTTCGGCGGGATGGTTGACCAGAGACGGGAACCTACAGGTTGAATGGTCAAGACAGCGGTCGAGTTGCCGTCAAAGTTCAAAAGTTTATTTAGAGTAAAGCTCATTGTGCGGGTATATCGTGGTGTAATCACCCAAATGCACGTCACACTGTGATTCCGGTTTATAGAATTCCTATAGGAAATGCTGGATGAAGTCGTAGTTGATACAACCCCATCACAAGGAGTCTTCTCGTCAATCGTCGTGTCGATCTTCCGTGACTTGATCTCTGCGGCGTTTTCGTAGAAATAGGATATTTTGTACCTGTGTCCATCTTCAGTGTTACGAGTGGACAACCACAAAATGAGTGGCTGCCCTTCATCACTGTCAATTTTGTGATTACTTAGGTTGCCCACGTGACCAGAGAAACTGAAATTTAAACCTTGTCATAATTTGGAAAGGAGACATCAATCAGGTGGTGTCAAATGACGTGTCGAATGAGGTGACCTAACGGATTTTATTTTTTGAATTATTTTAGAAATAAAATCTGTTAGGTCACCTCATTCCACACCTAATTTTAGTAAAATTAAAACTGACACTTGTGAACCATTGAAATCAGTTTTGGTGCACCAACTGATTTCGAGTTCAGAGAAGAGAATAACAGAAAATGTGGGTGAAAGTTGAAAGCAGCAGTTAACATTCTTGTGTATGTCCTTTCCAAGGGAGGCACAAAATGAGTTTTTAAAACTTACCTTCCGTAGGACATCAAGCTGTTTTCATGACCCATAAATTTGAAGATTTTCAACATGTTCGAGTATCGACCTATGTCAACGTAGTCAATCGAAACTTGACAAATTTTTCCGGAAATAGATTTCAAATAAAGGAAGTGGTCAACCTTAGCGTCGTAATTGATTTCTTTGGTGGGATAGGAAAAGTTACTCCAAGTTGTAGGGAGGTCCGTGTCGTTCATGGGTAAGATGTTCATATCGCCAGCTAGAACGGTACCATATGAGTAAGTTTTTTGATCCCTCAACCGGAGACTGAAATTTTGACCCGGTTCATTCGACTGGAAGGAGACTACACTGAATTGGTAGTCGTAAGTCAGTTTCTTTGGGTACAAGAATTTGTTTGTTCTGGGGATAGTAAATACAATAATTAGAGTCTATTTGGGGACTTCAGACAAGAAGAATTTTGTCCAATTCAAATCATACAAAATTACATGGCAATGGGTTTCGAGATTGATTCTGGAAGATGGTGCTGTATTGTCAACGAAGCGGGATTCTCGCTGGATGAATTCAAGTAACTTGAAAGTAGGGATAAATCTACAGGGCCTGTAACCACAAATTTTCAAAATAATTCAGAATTTTTAATTTGAGCGAAATTTGTTCTAAATGAGTCTGAAAAGGGTGCGTAAACTAAAAGAGAGTTGCTAAAACCTATCCCCTATCGGGACCAATTGTACCCACTACTACCATACCAGCCGTAATCGCTTTCGGAGTTCTTTAACCACACTCGCTTCGCTCGCTACTTCAATCAAATAAACTCACTAACCTGACTTGTCAAGGGGTCAACCGTGGATGAGTTGTAGTTAGGTTTACTCAGTTGAAGTACCCATGTTGGTCACAGGTAGGAGTGCCTAATTGTTCGGTTTTCATAGCTGGGGAAATCGATTTTTTGAAATAGGTCATTTTTACTTCTTTCGATAGGAAATTCTTTATTCGAACCCGCCTGGCGAGTTCGTTTATCATTAGCTTTCTCTCATACTCCATTTCTAGATGCAGTCTGACATGCTCTATAAGATAGGCATAAAAAATGTATAGGTTATTGACCATCGATTTTGAGCTTCAACATCGAACTGGTCCTTTAGAAAAACTTCTAGAGGCAGCAAATGGTTTTTGAAAACAGCCAATTGTATTAGAGTAAATGGGCAATTTTAAAATTTTTGTTGCGAGTGCCAAGGGGTACCAAGCTGGGGCTTGTGGAAAGCTGGTGTGTGACCAATTTGAATGAGTTATACACCAAAATTGGCTGCGACAACCTGTGACCACAGAAATACGAGGGGTTTGAACTTGTCCTCTCGGTCATTCAATTGAATTTATGTGCAGACGTTCGCAAGTTAAAATTCTCAAACCTAAATGTGAATTATGAAAATAATGGTGGCCTTGGATCCATAATTCGTTTTTTGAAAAAAAATTTCCCCAAACGATTAACCTAAAAAATAATTTTCTTCGCCGGAAAAAACTGCATTTTATCTAGTGCTTGCCTTTACCCACAATTTTAAATTTTCAAGCCTTCGACTAGGCTTGGGCGGGAAAACAGAAAATGCATCCACGATGGTGGCTATTTTAGCCCAGTTTCACATATTTCTCTTCAAAAAAACAAACACTTCAAAAATTCACTTTTTTCTTGCAAAATGTCAGTGCGATCGCAGTAAAATTTGACAGTTGGGATTGTCAAATTCTGGACTTGAAAATTTTTAAAAAAAAATTTACCACCACCGGTGGACCAGAGGATCCACAAGCAAGTTTGGGGACCCCGACTGCCGTTTTGGCGCTCATAGATCAAGTCCCTTTGGTTTTGAATCGGGAGGAGACCACCGCAACCATCTATAACCGAAAGGATGCATGTGAATTTCATCTGAATAATTAGGAGCTTAATTGAAGTGCTGGGCATACCAGAAGGAACGATTTCGGCTATTTCCTCGTTCACATTGGACTCAACGTACGAGTAAGAACCTTCAAATCCCATTCTCATTCCATAGTCATCCGAATGAAAATACAACAAAACGGGTTCGCCCACTTGCCCGAAAAATTTTTGAAAGTGCAATAAAAAGGGACCCCCTGAGAGCCTGTAAAATAAATGGAATTTAAGTTAGCATTTGTCCTTCTTAGAGCTCCGTTACAGGATGAAGCCTGTCCCATCTGGAAGGGACGGAATATCCTGAATACAAAAATTGGCCTCCAACTGACTAAAATCAAGGAAATTTAGCCATTATGCGTCTCAATATTTGTAAAATGTCGCCATGAATTGGCTGTATTCTCTGCTTGGTCAACAGAAGGTCGCTGAAGTCTCACAATCAGTCTGCAAATATCTGATTAACTTGATAAATGATTGCCAAATATTCCGTTAAATGCTATTGCCGTAACTATATATTCGGAATGTGTGAAAAATGGACGCAATATAAGTACTTGATTATTTTGAAAAATGGTCCCCAAATGTTTGAATGGTCGCCACATGTATGTATTATCGTCTGTATAAAACGTAGACATTAAAAAAGTGTTCGCTTCACTTGCCAGCAGGGCAACAAATATACAAAACGACAAGCTTTAAATACTCAAAAGTACATATTTAAAAGTTTGTAATTAGATGAACAATAAAAAAGACTATACCATAATCCCTTTTTGCCCAAGTACATAGGAAACAACATTTGTGTGAAAAAAATGTCTTTGTGTGAACAATTGAACCATGACCAACAAGCTGTTAACTTGATTTTTTCATTATTTGTTAAAGTTGACTCTGTAAATCAGATGAACGCTTGTGAGAGCAAACTATTCCGACAAGAAAGAGAAAATGACGTAAGAAAATGACAAAATGAAAATAGAAATGTTTGAATAGTGCCCGCTCGCAAGTATGTCGAGAGAGCGTAGGGAAAAAATTCGAACTTTAAAAGTCAACCACTTGTCAAATCGGTGTTATCCTTAGGGTATTTTGGAATATTCATTATTTGATATTTGGAATCCCCGAGTGCTATTCTGTATAGGTAGGGTCAAGTGGTTCAATTGTTCCAGGGAAAATTTTCTTGTGTACAACTATAATACATCTTCGTACTTATGAAATAATGTCGAAAATAGTCGCTACATATTGGATTTTCCCATAAATTTTTTCTCTGCAAAATAGTCGCCAGATATCATTGACAAAATTATCGCAATATCTTGTATATGCATGTAAACTGCATTTCCTTGGTAACCAAGGCTTGGTTTACGTTTAGAATAATCCAAGTTCTTCTTGTAAATTCGGGATATCCTTCGGGACGAAACTGTATCGGGACCAGTCTCGTCCCGCAAGGAGCGCTAGTCCTTCTATATTTTCTCGGAATTTGAAAAACGATTATAAAAGGAAATGGATTTTGCTCCAAAATGTTCACCAAATATCTCTGATTAATTTCTCTCTAAATACATATACTGTACATAAAAATTGTCTTACGTTTCCACCATTTCAAATTTATTTTGTTCCCGGGAAAATTTGAAAATGAAGACCAGACCTTTCGAGATTTCCGTGAACATGGACAAAATTCTGATGCTAAAAAATTTAGATAATTCAAAAACTAGAATTTAATTAATTGGCTACCAGCGTCATTAGGTAATTTCCCTCGAGGCTCAACGGCTCGCGGTGATAATAATGACGCTCTGCAGGAGCCCTCTGTATTGAGCTCTTGCATCTAGGGATATACATAAATAAGGCAGCAGCAAGAAAATAGGTGACCACAGTAAAAATACTCAGCAGAAAAAAATAAAATAGCGCAGTAAAAACTGCAAACTGTTATAAAAAAAGAAAGTAAACTAATAGAGACCAACGTTGGTTCAAGTAGCAAGCAAAACGAGCGCAATTAGAGAATTTCCTTAACCCCTAAATATTACATTTTACTTTGGTTTGTATGTTTCACTGCGGTTCGTATTGTTTTTTGACTCGCTGAATTTTCATCACAAGAAACGTCAACACGGAAAGTTCTACATGAGAAAATTCATAACAAAGAAAGTTCAACACAAGGGAATTTCATCACAGGGAGCATTCCACACCGAAAGATTACACGGGCTCCATACATTGTGGCGAATGCAATAAAAAGGCGTTTTTCCAAAATACTTTTGTTTCTGATGAAAAAAAGTGATGAAGTTGGCGAAAATAACCCAAATTTGTTATAATCGCGTTTCGGAGTATGGAAAATTTTGGCTTGTACATAAATCCAATTGAATGGCCAAGAGGACAAGTTCAACCTCCTCGTATTTTCGGGGTCGCAGCCAATTTTTGTGCAAAAACTATCCAAATTGGTCTCATTACAGCTTTCCACAGGTCCCAGCTTGGTACCCCTTGGCACTAGCAAAGAAATTTTTAAATTGCCCATTTACTCCAATGCAATTGGCGGCGCTTCCTGAAACCAATTCCACGACAATTCCAACAATTCCAGGACCATAGAAATTTATTCGGAGAAAGGTACAATATTTTCCAAACAGAATTTTGGTTGAGAAAATAAAGATTTTGTTCACTTCAATTTATTCGTTTATTAGATGTACATGAAGCGTATCTGGCACTATTTATTTTAATTTAAGTTTACTGTGTACAAATCGAGTGCTGCAATAATAAACTATGAAGTGCAAAGAAATTAAATTCCACAAATGAATGAATTCACTATCTAAACCGTAGCAAAATTATCTGACACTTCACTGAGTGACTCACGTGACCTCAAACTGAAAATGAGAATGCTTTTGGCATAGTTGGAATGGTTGTGGAAATGGTTTTAGGGAGCTCCCAATTGGCTGTTTTCAAAATTATTTGCTGCCTCTAGAATTGTTTCTGAATTTTTGAAACTTGACCAAAATGTAGGGGGATGATAGTTAAAGAGCTTTTAGTGCCATCTGTTTGACTATCCGCAACTTGTTTTTTTTTCTGAAAAATCCCTTTTCTATATTCATCTGCCACAGTGTGCGACGCTCGCTACTTCAATCAAACAAAAATTTATGGACATGAACTGTAAATCAGTCCAAACCAGGTGTGGGTGGAATTGTTTCGTACGGAAATTTCCGCCTGTTGAACTTTCCTTGTGATGAATTTTCTCATGTTGAACTTTCCGCGTTGAAATTTTCAGTGATGAGCTTTCCAAATACCTTATTTTTTAATGCGTTTCGTATTACTTTTACTGTGGTTACCTATTTTACCTATATTAAATTTAACTGCAGCGAAAAGTGTATGCCATTTATAAATGTAAGCTCAATAGACTCACCTCGCCTTTTTGGTAGGAATTGCGTTGAAAATCATGTAGCGCCTCTCTGCGGCGGCATCAAAGGTGTAATAAGAAGTTTTCGCAGGATACTCGAATGTTCTTGTTTCGTAATTCCCATAGAACTCACAACTGAATTTTTCGGTTGTGGATGCATCTGGTAGAACGTAGGGAGTTGATTTGGATACTCTCAGTTTGAAATTGGAGCCAATTTCTGCTCGAAACACCAATACGGCAACGGTATCATTTATGAAAATGTCCTTTCCAACTGCATCGGAATTTCTGGAAATCATCAAAATAATCAGTACAGTCGTTGGAGCAATTAATTAAAAAAGTACGAAAATTATTTCATCGTCGGACTTTTTCTAAATCCCTCAGGCTACACTGTCCATTTGCAGAATAAACTAGGGTCGATATTCTATTTTCTGTATTTGGAAAATGTCCTACAGAAATGTGAATCTGGCTTTGGAAATGGACTCACATTAAATGTTGAACGCTGGCGCCATCTTTGGTGCGAAACTGAAAGTGGAGACTCAGTTGACCCGCAGTTACATTTCCAGTGAAATTTGTGGTATTAACAAAATTCAAATGAATTAAATTGAAGTTGAGATTGAACCCCCCTTGAACTGTTGTGATGACCCAAACGCAAGTCTCCATCTGCCATTCATTTGATCCATTCGGTTGACGAAGACTTTGATAAAATAATTCGGCTTCCGATTGAAAGTTTATAAGCTCCCCACAAGCCCTGCTACCTAAAGGTCAATCGAATTTTTGTCAGCGATGGAATTTATGTCATAGATGAAATTCTTAAAAGTGCTTTTAGGAATTTGAATTTTGGTACGTACTTAATCGTAGAGGTGGCACCAGTGTTGTCGTGAGGATGGTTGGAGTATTTAAAGAAATTGGAGGAGACGAAATTTCCCTCTTAAAACGGTCGACATCTTGGCTCACCCCTAAATGAGAAATAGAGTAAGAATTTTAATTTTAAAACTGAAGATTTTGGAAGGAATCCTTAACTGGGGATGTGATGAATTACATCTGGACCCTCCCACATCCCAAAATGTGCTTTACTACATCCCAAGAGGGTAACTGAACATTTTCAGGTACACTTACAGTAACACTGAACTTGATGGATACATTCAATTAACTTTATTTCCAAATTCACATTCGCTTGTTAAGACAAGTAAGCATGAATTTGAATTTCAAATTTTGAAATTGTTTTAGATAGGAAAGGGGAAAATGTCTCAAAATGAGGCCAAATGAAACTAAAAATCTGAGAAAAATCTTACAAGGAAATATTTTCAACTGGATTCCATTCACGAAATTGAATTTACCATTTTCAATCAAAATCTAATTTTTCATAATAATTGAAAATTCTAATGATTTGGGAAACAATTTTTTCTATCGTTTTGACACGTTAGCATTTCTGGTTTAAAATGCAGTTTAATTTTCTAACGCTCATCCTGTCGCAAATACCGATGTACGTCAGAAGTCCAAATCTCTTTGCTGGATCACGAGGTATCCTTTAATTGAAGGTGGATTCAAATTTTTTGGGTCAATAAAATGAATAATTATGGCAACAAAAACGTCTCTTTTTGAAAATAAATTCAGATCAACAAAATCGATGACTTGATGACTTCCGATCTGGATGTCGTGATGTAAAATACCACATCCCACTAATTCAAGTTGGATTTTTAAATGGATTGTGGTGGGTTTGGAAAACCTGAGAAGATGTGGGCAGTTGAATTTGTGTAGTTTTTGATTTCCTCAAATGTCCACTTCAAATTTGAAAGACCATTCGACACTTTCCGATTCCCCGATACGATCAACGCGAAATCTGTCAAATTTCCTGGAATCAACGAGTTCATAAAATAATTATGAATTAAATTCCAACAAATTAAGTTGAGTTGCTTCATTTTTAAGCGATTTTGTCTAAGCTTTTGAGTTACGTTTTTGTCAGAACTGCTTCTAATTAAGCACATTGAAATTAATTTAAAAGTTGAATTCCTAAAAGTTAATTAGGTAACAAACACCGTATTTAGTGCATTGGTCCTGGTGACCAACGACTCATTATAAAAATCCGACCAAGCTCATTATCAGGAATAATTGACTTTAGTCGAATGCTATCACTGACTCACCATTATTTTTCTGGTTTCCTCCTTGACCACCAGGACGACTGCTGGTAACTGAACTGTCATCGCTGCCAACTTCAATTAAAATTGTCGATATGAAGACAAAGGAAATTAATTTAAAAATTAAATTCATTGAATGGATCTTTTGGGGTGTTGGTTGAAGAATAAAATTGGAAATTGAAATAAAAATCATTTGAGATTCAAGTCTTTTATAACGAGAGGATTTCCAAAAATAGTTTATTTCTATTGAAATACGCTCCAAGATTTCTTGACCTTTCAACTTGTGACATGAATCAAATGGATTGAGAAACGAGTGACAGGATAAGTCGAGGTGATAGTTATCTTTAGTCCAACGTTAAATGAAAAGTGAGGTTCAATTCTAGGAAATTCAACTTTAACCTGCAATTCAACTGAATTTAGCCTGATTAAACAGAAAA
>JAQHQX010000548.1:0-12246 GCA_034694425.1 Arrhopalites sp. Gr-Col-00791
ATTCTAAATTCTGTTGGCAAAAAATTTGTTGGTCGATTAAATAAAAATCTGTTGGTCAAATTCCTAATTTTGTTGGTCGGTTAAATAATATTTCATTATAAATATATCCAGGAGATTATAGCCCGGGGCTATGAAATTTTCGTTTTTCATTTTTTTCGAGGTGAAAACGGTGTCGCTTTTTGTGATTTTTAGCTTAGTTAAGTCTAGACGAACCTTTTGATATACATTACAAGCTCGGGTACACTATATTTTAGTTTTTCGTATTAAATTTTGCGCCTAAACTATATATTTAGTTTCTTAATAATGTTCCCTACGAAATTAATTTGCTGTCATAAGAGTGCTTGTTTCTAGAATATACCACAAATTCATCAGCTAGAAGAGATATCTTCAAGTGACAGCCGTTAAAAAATGTGACAAAAAAGTTTCATAGCTGCCAACTGCATGATTGAGGACCATTGCAGGTGACAGTGTAATCAACATAAAATCAACTCGATGACATTTTTTCATTGTTGATAGTCCTTAATGTTGATGTGGAATTGAAATTGAATTCAAAAAAGTACTTTTACAAAATTGTACAGTCATCTCAATCAAGTAGCTCCATTTTTGATTTGCTTTTCATTGTTTCACCAACTGGAATTTTGAATTTCTAATCAAAATAATTTCTTTGATAATCAATTACTTTGCTATTCCTTCACCACTAACTTTAGTACAAGATTACAAAATTGAAAATAAAAATGGTCATTATCTCGATATCAATTTTCAAACACTTGTTGGTTCCTCTATTTTCAATAATAATTTTAAGTGAAAATTTGCAACTGACTGAAACATTCAAAATCGAATTCAGATATTCAGTAAAGACAATTTCAAATCTAAATGAAATTATTGAACAAAGTGGTAACTGTTTTGTATTCATGGTTGATAATGCGATACTAGGAGAATTGACTAAATTCAAAAATTCTTTAGTCATCATTCAAGATGCTTCTAATGAAAAATAATGTTTCATCATACAAGAAACTGCGACAGCAAATGCGAGAGGGATTAAAATTCCTCAAATGTCACATCAATGTGTACAAACCTCCATCCCTCTTTGACAGTCTTAAATTCTACTTTAGAATTGAAGAGATGTTTTTTAAAATTAGTGTCAACCTAGAACCAAAATGGCACATTTTACTTTCCTTATCCTCTGACTACGATTCATTTACACTCAAAAATCATATTTCGATATATTCAAATAGAAAAAAAGTTCCAATTTTTATGCTCTTTTTTAAATCATGGAATGACACCAGTAGAATAGTCCACATGGGCTATTTTGCCTGTGGCCATTGTAACACTTATGAACAATATCTGATGATAACTTGTAAATGTCATGAAATGTCATCTTGTTACCATGACATGATGACCTGTTTCACTTTGACACAGGATTTTGGACGCAAAGTGATTTGGTTACCCCATGACAAGAAAACAAATTTAAGGTTTACTCATGACTATTTGGCTCTGATATTCAAATCAATATGGCCACCTGGTCAAGATTTCGGCTCTCCTTATGTTCTATTAAAAAATTTATATTCAGATACAAAAGTCGATTTAAAAGAATCCATTTTAAATTTTCTGATAGCCCCTCTAAATACAACTTGGATATTTGACAATACGAATGCAAGACATGATTGGAGTTTACTTGATCCAAATCACTTCTTTTCTGGTGTTTTTGGAGAAGAATCATTTTCAATTTTCAATTTTTACCCAACAGGATCCACTCCTCGATTCAACTTGATTACAAATATTCAAACTTACAAAATAAATCCTTCATTCAATATTTTTAAAAGTCCTTTTACAAATCAAGCTTAGATTCTATTGGGTTGTCTGTGCATGATAACAGTTGGACTACTTTCATTCATTCAACTTGTCCAAACAAAACAATGGACCAATTTACACAAAATCATTTTGTCTACTATTCAGTGGCTTTTTCGAACTCTGATTGTACAGTACGAACAACCAAAAGTAATTCAACAGCAGCAGCAGCATCAGTTGATGACAAGCAAAGGGCAAAATCAATTGACTCACATCGATCTACAAAATGTTCTTTATAAAATCATTGTCAGTTTTTGGCTGTTGGCTTCACCTGTCCTTATAAATTTCTACCAGAGTATTTTACATTCTGAGTATGCTCTCAATTATCCCTATGAAACTGCTTTGAATACACTCAAAGATTTACTGAAAATGGACTCGAGTACTTCTCTTCTACTTGGCCTTGATGATGCATCATGTGCCAGTTTTCAAAAATATCATAGCAATGAAATGTTTTTTCAATGGTGTATCAGTCATAGTATTCGTAATTCTATACTCGAGTGTCAATGGATCGTTGCTCTTAGTCAAGATTATTTTGGCAACTCTAAACTGTGTAAAAAATATTGTGTTAATTTAACTTACTCTGCAAATTCTGTACACGATTGTTTCATTCATAAACAGGAGGCAGTAGAGGCGGTATGTATCAAGTTTAATGAGACGTTTAGTATTTACCGGTCATTGGATAGAATTCGACCTGCTTGTCAATCTAAAATGAAGAATATTGTTGACAATTTAGAAAAAAAGAATTTTCACCCGGTTGCTCTCATCACGTTGGAAAATGAATTTCATCTCTACTGGCATCAATTCAAATTGGAAATGAATCGAAACAAGCGTATGAAATTTGCTAGTAATACCAAAGTCAAGGATGAGTCTTATAGACAAATTCAAGGATTTTACTTCAGTAACGTTGTGTCAGGTTACAATTTGAGTTTAGTTAGTCATCGAATGCGCATATTGCTTCATTCTGGTTTATACACGCATTTGGAACATTTTCATCAAAAACAATTTGTTCCATTAGATAAAAAGATCAATTTTACCAGTTTGAATGAGGAGAAAGGGTCTTTGGCAACTGCTTTGTCTTTGGATGGATCTGATATATATTTGATATTTTATTTATTTGTAATTGTAGTGTGTATTGCATGGATTTATTTTATTGTTGAGACTGCATTCATGCTTCTTGGTGCTGTTGGGAGGGTATTTATATTCTTGTACATGATCAGCCTTCTTTCAAACTACCGTCGATGGACCCACATGACAATTTTGTAATAAAATGGATTTGCAGATCAAACTCAGAAATATGTCAGTTGGAAAAAGAATTGTGTCGGTGCGTTAAAAAATAACACTTTAAAAAATTTTGAAATCCTAGTTGCCGATTTGACTGGGGTCAGCAGGAAAAAAACATTTCGCTTTCATGAAATTCCGAATATGCAAACCACTTCTCCCACTTGCGATACATGAAAAAAAATACATGACCCCTAGAAGTCACAGTTCTGATTTTTTGATAAGAATCAACACATGAATATCATGAGGAATTTTTTCATCTATTCATGCTATTGTTTCCAGATTTTTGTGATCCACTGTGTGTTACACCCACTTTGGGAAATGAGATATAACGGCCGAAAATTAGAAAGTATAACATGACAATAATTTTAATGCACCAAAAGTTGGGACATAAATAACTCAGAGGGAGAATCAGATTTGAATAAAGGTCTTGGCTTTTTATTTAGCAACTAAGTAAAATAAGTTTATTATAATTCTACAAAGGAAACTATTTTGGAAGCCTTTGAAAGAGTGAGTGCATTTACATGCAAATCAGCTCTCAAGTCTAAAACGAGACTTTCAGGCTAAATGAGTGAGTGCTATACTAGCAAATCACTTCTGAGTCACCTGACTCACCAAATAATTCTGGCTAATGTACGTCACCTACGAAGGTACGTAGTACAGAGCCTCTAATCTACTGAACACTTACAAAGAAGGGAGAACGGGTCCACCAGTCAGTTCAGCTCTCAGGTCTCAGGTCATCTCTCCAACTGTTCAACTGTCCCTTTTCATTGAATTTGGTCTTTATTTATACCAAAATTTTACTGGAAGCGGACGATGAGAGAGACTTAATAAAAAGTCCCGTTCAAAGTCCCTTTCCCTTATCCTTGGAAGATGTTGACTCTGAGATGCAGACTAAGTGTTCCCCTTCTCTTTTTGTATGTATGTATTTCATATAAGTATTATATAGACTATACGTGTAACCTAGGCCCTACTTATAGCAATAGAATGTTGTTGTTTTTCTGCTTTGGCAGGTACAGTTAAGTCTGTTGTATTCACATAATTTACAATTGGATCATAACATGTGTAACTGATAAAGACCATTTTGCATGGACCTTTTGGGATATGCACACTGTGTTGTGCAGTCCTTCAAGTCCGAAAATAATTTTGTGTCCATATACTTGACCTCCAGAGATCACTTTGCAAAATGACCTGCTATCATGACCCCAATGGTCTCAAAAAAATGAAAAAGACGCCTAATAAAATGTAAAGCATAATTGAAACTTTTAAACTACCAAATAAATCCATTCATATAAACGATTTTGTATAATGTACAAAATCTTTTATATGATTTCGCTAACAAGGAATTTTAAGTCCAATTAGCTGTTTTTAAAAATTATTTGCTGCCTCAACTATTTTTTCTGGTGGGCCGACAACTAAAGACTTTCTGGTACCATTTGTTCGAATATTTGCAACTTAATATTTTTCTGAAAATTCGTTTTTTTTTCTTAGTTTGGTCACAGTGTGCAGTGTAGCGTCCCGGGCTATGCATCGTTGATATGATATAATAAATTGTGAGTTTGATTGTTAAAAGCTAGAAGGATTACAAACTAGTGATTGCAAGTCTCGAGACTTCTCGAGCTTTTAAGCTTAAAGTCTCGAGACTTTGCGATCACTATTACAAACTACATATTTAACATAAAATCACATCTGGACATGCTTTCCCTTTTATAATTGATGCGATTATGACATGTCCTTGAGATTACGAACACATCCCTCTCTGACTAATAAGCCAAATCCAAGTGACTCAGAATACTATTTAGTTGTGACTAATGACTAGTAGTAGACCACATTCAAATTGCATCCAAGCAGCCTTCCTACTATACCAGAGCATGTTTTAAAACAAAATGACTACAAAAATCCATGAAGGCAAAATTTTTAATAAAAAAACTGCCTACTTCAAAATTTCGTTACTCGATATTTTTCTAACAACAATAAAAAAGGGCACATTAATTGAAAAAACTTTTGGTGCTTTTTTGTGATTTCGAAAAAGGGCACAAACTATTGAGATAGGGCATTTAATGAGATATTTGTGAAAATACTGGGTACAATTTACAAGAATTATGGACACAGAAAAACCACAACGTACAACTAAATTGTACACACTTCAGCCTTAAAATATGGCCCGTACTACACCCAATCCAATTTACTGTCTGTAGGTCAGGATCAAAGAAGTAGCATTTTGAATGATGATGTCGATGATCGTTAAAAGAAAGCCATAATCTACAAAGAAAAATTCGCCTATACAGATTTTGATTGGATGACAGCCTAGTTGAAACTTTTCAAACCATTTTGGAGTTCCCATGACGTTCCATCTCCAAGAGTTGATAGTGTCACGTGATGACTCGTAAACTTGAGCGAAGCTTTTGAAAATAAAAAGAAGGTAGGAACCGGCCAAAATCGCAATGACCAGAAACCTTGGACTGGCAAAAATGACTGCTAGAAAAATGTTGACTATTGTATAAACAATCACAGGAATAATGAAGCCCAAGGGCCACACTCCATAGGTTTCATTGTAATGGTTCTGGAGGACACTCAATCTATTGTGACATTTCTGGTGTGTACGACAACACATTTCCATTCTTACATCTTCCTGCCCCAGTCTCTGAATTCTGCAACCACACACATGAACATGTTTTCAAATTGTAAATGAGTTAATTTCAAAATCCAATTGATTTCTGACTCACTTGCATACTTCTATTAAAGGGAGGACTGAGTTGACGTAGCAGATCATTGTTAGCCCATGCAGGACGATGAACGATGTGTGAAATCCAGTGAGACCCACATGAATCAAGGCCACTCCAACTTTGATGACAAATGGAAGGCTTTGGGGATTGGGTGCAATGGAGGTCAAAAGTTCAGCTGAGGATGGATTCACAAAGACACCAAGTGCACGGGCTATGGTGATAAAAATGAGTCCCATCCAAGCCCCTCTCAAAGTCATTGCAATCGATTTTCTTGGCGGATCTTTCCGAAACAATTCAAATTGTCCTGAAATGTGAATTTGAATTGAATATAAATGAATAACAACAGTTAATTTGAGGTAGCAGTCCGCCTGCCTGACGCCAAATTACAATTAAGTGGAAAGCAGAGTGAATATTTCGGGACTGTGTAAATCACCAATCATGTTAGTTTGCATATCGAAATGACGTTAGGGCATCTAGAAACAGAATTTCCATTTCAAACGTCATTTTGAAGCATGTCGACAATAAACAGTCAGAAAATTATGTGACATACTCTGGGACATGGTGTTTGTAGCTTGTAGAAATCCATTGATGACGTGATGGTGGCTTCCCCAATGCTTCCCTGTGATCCAATGGCTAAAGTTGCATATGATGTAAATGGCCGTCAAATAGATGGAGCGGAATTTGGCTACTTCCTTCACATCGACTCTTAAATTTGTTTGAATGCTCCGAAGAGTCAAAAAGATTTGGTAAGAAAATTGGCAGAAGAGGGCGAAACAGAATGTGATCCAATAGCTTCTTGAATTATTGTAGTACATTTTTTCATCCTCTTTCTTAAATTTGTACGGACTCAAATGGAGCAGATGGAGGAAATTAATTAAATTGCCGAAAATGCACAACGACTTGTGAGTCAACATTTTCACTACAGCTTGGACTGAAACTTAAACCACAATTAAATTCAACAATTTGAGATTTTATGATTTTCCATTCACGATTGAAGTCAGAAAATATCCAGATTCTTTACGAAGACTTGAATGATGAAAATTGTAATTTTTATTCAAAAATTAAACATTTTCCAGCCTTTCGATTTGATTTTAAATGATCATCAGGGCTCACAAAAATGATCATTTAAAACAAAATCGAAAACTTGGATTAAGGTTTGGATAAAATATCTTGATATCTTTTAAATTCACCAAATTTAAGTGCCTGTAATCTGCCTGAGCATTCCTTTCTACAAACTTCTGTGTGAATTGCGCTATTGTGATGGTGAAAGCATAAAAGGATTCGATCGCAACTAGTTTCTGTGGCAAAGTTCTAATGACAACCAGTGAACTAGGTAGTCTTACAATGAAGAGTTGGCTTGACAACCGGTACAACGCCACAAATAGACACAAATGGACGTATATGATAAACACAAAACTCACAATATGGATATGTTAGCATAAACTTCACTTATTATAGTGGTTTGCTGTAGAGTTGAATATTAAAGCTATTCAAAGCCAATGACGGACACATGAACAGCTGTTCTTTTGTAGGCTCACATTGAATCGTGGGTGGAAAATCTGCCCAATCAAAATTTTCTCCACCAAACCTTAACTGTGGGGTATGTGGGACAAAATTTTCACCGTCACATTTAGCTAATGTTAAAAAAAAATTTCTCCGCCAAACCAGGTTCGGCGGGAATGGCAGATTTTCCATCCACACATTGAATGATAATCATGCAATTTACTGGCTCGTAATTAATGTGCTCATAATTGCAAAGTGTCAAGCTTTTGAAAACTTGCCCATTGGTTTAGGACAGAAATTGAGGTCTTGGTGGGTACATACTACATAGTACATGTTATGTTGTCGCTAATATTGTCACATTGTCAAGATTTAGATTCAATGATTGTCAAGTCTTGACGTACAGTTTATCTATGCTAAAACTTTAGTTAAAATTTAGGAAAATTAACTTAGAATCAGAGAGGGACTCATGTCTAGGCCGGGCCGGGACGCGGATTAAAATTATAAATTCTCACGTATAATACCAAATATAGTCTAATTGCGTATAAAAAGAGAGTTGTTCTATGATAAAATATTTGGATTTCAAGCTGAAAATATACATTGTATTTACTTTAATGAGGCCCGGCTATAAATGCCAGACAGTTCTCTATCCAGAGGAGTGGCATCAAAAAGTCACCCCAGCTGGAGACAAATTGAAGTGAATATATTTCAAAGCATTGTTTGTAAGCATCTACGCCTGCCAGATAGGTAGGATAGCATTGGGGCTAGCGTGAAGATTCCACGGCTCGTGCGGTCCTTGACAAGAATATTGTTAATTTTATCCAACTAATGGTGACAAACTCCGTGAAATATGTTGTTTCCGTACACCTTTCCGATCTAAAAGAAATATAGAATAATGACAGGTGGGAATGGTAAATTAGTGGAGAGAGAAGAAAAAAGAATCAGTTGATTTTTAAACCTCGAAGAAGGAGGAACAAAAAAAAGACTGAAAATTAGAGAGTTATGGTAGGAATAAAGTTTAAAAGCGTAATAAAGTTTGTTAAATTAAATGATTTGATTCACTTTCATTGCATACAAAACTTAAAATTACATAATTCATCTCATGACAAAAACATAGTTGGTGACTGATAGGTCCGTATATTGTGATAACATTGTGCTTGTGATTTAATTGCTGGAAACGTATTTCCAAAGGACCTAAATCAACATAAGTTTCTTTCTTCCATTTGAGTTTGGATTTGGTTTATTTTAATGTCTGACGATTGGTCTGATGGCATCCCAGAATCCTTTCACCAGCCAAGACAAAAGAAAATTAAATTGAAGCTTGAGACACAAATTCCATTAAAGTTGAATGGGAGTTAGTTGGACCTTAAATTAATTATGAGGATTTTTAATTAGAAATAATTTTGTACTTTAATTCTATACCCCAAACTGAATCCAGGTACTTTGAAAATTAAAATTAATTCCTTCAACCATATCTAAGGAGAATTGAGTACCCATCGAAGGACGACTTATTATATTTTGCTTCATTTAATTCAGAACTATGCTATGTTTACAAGTAAATACTTGGTTCAATATGTACAATAATGTTATTCATGTTCATTGGTAGTATCAATATAATTAACTAATTGTGGTGAATATTGTGTTTGTGATTATTCGCTTCTGTAAACGAATTTCAAAAGAACCCAACTCAACAAAAGTTGTCCTCCAGTGAAGTTTGTTTGTTGCTGAAAAGCCTTCAACATTTTTCAACTAAAAGATATGGGAGGCTTAACATGGGGAAATGCCTCTCTATCGGATTGAAACTTTGTATGAAGCTGCCGTGGACCTTCCTGAACAGCATTTAAATAAACCACTTTTCGGGGGATTGCCTCTCTTGATCCAAGTTCGGGGCAAAATGAGAAAAATTCGCAAGGACGGACGGAAAAACGATTTCAATAGGGAGCTTCGCTTCCCTAACAAATCACCATCGATTTCAATAGAAATCCCACCTGTTCCGTACACCAACAATCTTTTACGATCTAACATGGTTCTATTTCTGCCGGCAGAAACGGAAATTTGTCGGCCAGTGGCAGAAAGTGGCAGAAACTAAAATATGACTAACAGATTTTTTGTACACAATTAGGGATTTTAATATTGGGGTAATAGGATTTTACAGGTAAAAATTTGGGAAGGACACAAATACTGAAAGTACGATAAATTTTTTACCCGCACAGATTTTACAAGTTCCGGTGACTTTTAGGGAAGCGAAGCTCCTTATTGAAATCGTTTTTTTACCTTCAGAAAGGACATCGCATGATTAATGTAGGCTATCGACTAGGATTAATATGAAATTGGAATCAAACGTAATGAAAGTAGCACTAAAAAATAATTCACTCGGATCTGAAAATTTCTCCGACCAATAACACAACTCAATTGACCTCTGGAGAGCAATCAGTTGGAAAGATCTTCACTTAGAAATTGTAGAAATAGAAATTCTATCTTCTATTTTCTTCAGATCTCCCACAGTTCGTCGAACATGATTTTTAATGTGGTTCAAGGAAAACAAACACAGCAAATCTCTATGTAGACAGAAAGTACACATTAAAGGCTCTCTCAGAACGTAATATACTCGTCTCTAAAGTTTTTCACAATTTTTTTTAGTTCATTAATTTTTGAAGGGGTACAAATTCAACAATCACTACTAAATAGTCTCGATTTTTGAACAACAAAAATTTAAATTTTCACTAAAAATATTGAAGTTGGTCTATAAACTTTCGCATTAAAAAATGTGAACTGACACAAAATCTTTTCAAACGAAAAAAATGATTTCAAAAATGCAACTAGAGTAATTTATCACCATAACAATTCTAATTGTAAGAAGTTGTAAAGTTAAATGATTTGTGTTAGAATGTACGGCTGCTTTTGTTGTGTAAACGCTGTCACCTCTAGCATTTATCCAGTTCCCTGAACTTTGTTTTGTGTTTTGTTGCCATGGAGAAGTGGGCTTCATTGACGTCAACTGGTTACATAACGAAGTGTTTTCCAGGCAACAATGTAAAAATAGAAACGTCTAGAACATTACAGGTAGCATAGTGTTACGTGACCATTTAACGATCATGAATCGATCATAAGTATTAATTTGGGTAAGTGGGAAACCAAATCAGGCACACACAAGACTCGGTAATTAAACCGCATTTAAATGTGCTCAACGGTTGAATAATTAATTTTTCGTTCCATAACGACTCATGTACAATGTAAAGTCAGAGTAAAATTTTAATTACAGTGAATTGAAGTGATGATAATGGCCTGCCAATAATGAAAGGATGTGACTTATTTTGACAATAAAATGACTCATTTTGACAATAAAAACGACTTATTTTTACAGTACTGTTTTAAACAATAAAATGCCTCATTTTGACTCGAAAAGTAATCGATATCACACTAAAAATTACTTTGTGTCAATTCGCTTATCTCGATTAAAAGGAGAGTAGACTTAATAGGTTTGAGCATGTAAATAAAATTGGCTACTATTTTTGGCAGATCATGGAAAATAGATAATCGAATATACAAAATGACAAATCACTCAAGAAAAATAGAGACCGCCCAAAAAAATATGAACAACTCAAAATGTCATACACATTTATACATTTTCCCAAAAATCACATATTCTGCATTTTGTCAAAACCAAAAAGTATTTTCATCCCACAATTAGACCCCTTTAAATTCGACCATGAATTTTGCTTGTCAATGTACAGACTAAACTGCCTTTGTAGGCAATAATTCTAGTAGACAGTAATTCTGGTTTTAGAAAGGCCAATTGTAATTAATTTCTCATACAATTTTAATTGTTCTTTCAAATTCAGATTGGCTTCTGCTGTTTTCAATCCACACAGGACAGGATGATTGTAGTACAATCATTGTACTAACTAGCGGCATTTAAATTAATTGTAGGTAAATTTTGAGCCTCCATTTCGTGTTGTTACAGTCAACGTTAACTTGAAGCTAAAATTACAGTTAAATTTTTGTTGGCATTTCAAAATGAAATTTTATTTATCTTTCGTCTTTTATCAAATTTCATTCATTTTATTTTCAAAATTCTGCTCTGGGAAACATTTCAACTTCATTTTGAGAAAGAAAAGTCAAAACTAAATTTCCAAAAGTTGGGTCAGCAAAAATTCCAAATTGTATTCAAGTCCATGGGAAAACTACCAAGCTTGACTCAGTGAACTTTACTACAAGCTCTGGTCCGACCTAAACTGCACTATGATCTTAAGCTCTGTTTGCAGTTAACAGTTAACTGTTAATTATTTTACCAGAATTGGTTGCTACTTTCCGCAACCTTTGTAGAATTTTCTAGTCAAAGTTGGTTGATTTTGTATTCGATTACATGGAAATTCTCACTAAGATCAACCCTCATTTGCAAAATCCTCAGTAACGATTTATTCAGATAGCGCAGAGGTCCCACAAATGAGTAAAGTCATTTGACACCAAATTATTTTTTTTCGTTGAATTTGGCATGAGCAGGACGGAAAATTATTTCCATAAAGACTCTTTATTAAGGAGCTTCGCTTCCCTAAAAATCGGGGTGCATTTGATGCTTTCTTGTCCAAACCCGATAGACCACGAACCACATAATTTTTGACGTTAAGGCATTTTCGGTTTTCCCGCCCAAACCTAGTTTGTCGAAAAAAATAATTTTTGGCGAAGGCTAGAAAATTTAACATTGTGGTTATAATTAAGCAAGCTGTAGATAAAATGCAGTTTTTTCCGGCGAAGAGAATTTCTTTTTAGATTAATGGTTTGGGGGAATTTTTTTTTTAAAAACAGATTATGCACCCTTTTGGTCAAGGTTGTAAACTTTAACATTACGAGTATACGCAAGCAGTAGATAAAATGAAAATTTTCTGTGACGAGG
>JAQHQX010000549.1:0-12238 GCA_034694425.1 Arrhopalites sp. Gr-Col-00791
CCAAATTAATTCAGATGCGATTGATTGAATCAGAATACGATCAACTTATTACAGATTACGATCAAAATGAATTGTCATGGAATTGTTGGTGGTTAAAATTCTCTTCACATTTCCCATCGTTGACTGAACTAACGATGGAACCTTTGGGAGAAGATTGGAATCATCTTGTCCCATATTTGGGTCAAGTGACGAGTGTCAAGAGATTTAATTTGAATGTTGGAGAACCGAGTTATGAATTTGTCGAGAACATTTTTTCAATGTTCCCTCTTGTACAGGAGTTGACAATTGAGACTCAAGATTTTCCCGTGATGGCTCCAGTCGTTTGGAAATTGGTGAAATTAACAAGATTTGAATTAAAATTAAGTCTGAATAATCAAAACCACTTTAATTTTAAGTTGGACGAAGCTTTCACAGGAATCGAGAGGAAAGTTGTGAATAGTTTGAACGACTCATCTTTATTTTTGCCCTTTGTGGAACCTCTCAGGACAAAACGCTCTATTTTGAATTTACGCGGTGAATTTCAAATTTTTTCAATGATTTTGTATTTAAATATGATTTATTTTAAGGTTAAGGGTAAAGCGGTAGTTCTCAAGTTTAATTGTAAATTATATTTAATTGTTTTAATCGTCACTAATTCATTATAAAGATTTTTCAAAGTTTTAAAAGCAGCTGCTGCATCGCATCATTAACAAAACTTTAAACTTGGAAGCTCGTAAAGGTTGAACTAAATTCAAATTTAAAGTTTTGATTGTGTGATTTTAAATAGAATTAAAAGACCTCAAGTTGGTTTTAGTTGGCCCTCAAATTCAAAATGACCCACCAACTCTGTTGAGTAAAGTGACTGGACGTTACGCTTTTCAATTGATGCCCAATCTCCAAGTTAAAATTGCTTACGATTTAAGCGGAAAATTCAATTCAAGAAAATTGGGTACTTTTTTCCTTCCGTCTACATTTAGTCGATACTAAAGAAACAAAATCATTTATCTAAAATCTAAATTAGACTGATTCGGCTGATTGTTTAATGAACCTACCACTGCCATTGTATCGTCAAACACAATTAATTCTCAATTCGTTGTGTTTAATATTTTCCGAGGTCGATATTCGGAGTCTATTTAAATGGACGATTAATGTGAAATTTAATTGAGAATATTTAAATTTGTTACTCACATCTCAGAGTCAATTTAGAAACTTTGAATTTTTAGTGCGCTTTTGCTTTTTGTCATTTAATTAAAATTTTCGTAGCCGGTGAATTGTTATTTGTATTTTTAATCAGTAAATTACTCTTGACAAAGGAAATAAGGAAAGTGGGAGAGGGATTTTTTGTCATGTTGATCTGAGGAGGATACCAGGATGGGCTGGACTGTGGGTCACACCGGGCTCTTCATCTTGTCCCCTGATTCTAACTAGATTTAATCATTTTTAAATCAGTCTATGAAACATACCACTTGATTAAGTTTGAATGAATTTTAATTGATTTGTCAGTTCCTATAGATTTGCTCCATCCCATTTTGCCGTACGTGAAATTGGACCGAAATATTAAACTTTTTCAAAGAAACTCACAGACTGAACGTCTAGTCAACTACTTTGGATTGGACAGTGACGATGACGACTTGTCAAGTTAATTCACAAAAGGGTTGCCGGATGCCCGGGCATTCAAAAGTCGGTGTCCAATGTCCGGACATGCCCAAAAATGCAAATTAGTCGTTCTCATGTACAATTTTTATTGTTCGTCACTATAATTATGAACCGATTATGAAAGTATCAAGGTCATCGTTAATTTAGGCCCTTATTGTTATAAATACTATGTATTGTTTGTGTCATAAATGGAAACTCCATTAAAAATACTAAATCGTTGACCAAATAATTGTTGCAATATTTTTCAACGTTTTACAATGACCCTTCCTGAATCCTTGTGAACTCAGTTTCAAATTTTCCATGCAAATAATTTGGCAGGAATAAATTCTTTGTACTTTCTTGGTTGAGAGAATGTTTATTAGGGAAATGGACGATTCCACTTAAAAAATTTTTTTATATTCAACTAAACCGAAGAAAACTAGTTTTCCACAAAATACAATAGAATTTTGTCAATTCCCCAAGGGGATTCGCAACACAAAATTTATGACTCAACTTGGACTTGCTCTAATCTTTTAAAAAGCAAAAAGTGGTTGGTTCAAAGTGGGAGATTTATCGTATTTTTTTCGTTCAACTCTATCGATATGAGTTAGCCAAAAGGAAGGATGGACAAAGTGGCCAGTGCTTTGACTAACTCACTTGACCTTTGTCATGTTGAACGTTTTATTTGTGTATCACTTTCATAGTTGACTCAACATCTGCACAGACATTCGTACATTTTATTTACAAGGACAAAGTATTCATATTCCCACTTGTGGAATCACACACAGAGACAATCTTTGCATAGAATTTGCTGTAGAGCATATAAATTGTTAGTAAATTAAGTTATCTCGTTATTCGAGTCAGACTCTGAGTCATCAAGTGGAGCTCTGTCCAAATGGGTAGGACGACATTCACAGCTACTTAATCAGCTATTGGTTTTGGTTACAATTAAATCAAATAATTTTGAATTTGAATCAGTCAAGTGCAAGTGAGACTCAAGATTGTTAGAAAGTGATTCGTATATTCTTTTATGAGATCTCTTTTTCCCTCCATCCATAATCCAAAATTGTGTTTGAAGGAGGATTTAACATTTGAAATAATTTTGAAAGTCAACCTTCACCTTTGCCACATTTAAGTGGACAAATTAATTAATTTGACAAGAAACTGGACGCTAAAAATTTTAATAAGTTTTGACTACGCAAGTAATTAAATGAACTTAACATTTTACATAAAGTAATTTTTTAACCGGCTCAAGTGAAAAAGAGACAGATTCAGCTGAGTTTCAATTCCAGTGGGACACTTTTGAGTGGGAATTTTTGAAAAGTTGAATGTTGAAATAAAAACCATTTTCAAGTCAAATTAAATTAAAATTGGAACTAAATTGAATATTAATTATTTAATTAGTAAGAGAATTTAGCAAATTGGAGTGAGCTGCAGTAGAGACCGAAATGAAAGGTAATTTTTTAATTGAAATTCAAAGTGTATTCATGTGTAGTCGTTAGAATTTTCATAATAGGACATTTCGGCAGTATCTTAAAATTTTTAAGATGAAAGGGAATTTTTTGAATTATATTTTACTAACATTTAATTTATTTGATTAATTTTTTTTTAAAATCTGGAATTCGATTGTGATTCAAGTATAAATTGTCCATTTTATTTTGTTGTGATTTTACAAGACAATTTTGGCACCAAATTCAATCAACCCACATTAAAGATTATTGATACTTCTCTCTTATAAAATTCACAATAAAAAAATTAGCTTTAATCAATCCATTTTAATTAATATTTAATATTTTTACAGAATGTTCTCCTCTTGAAGTGGAAAAAAATGAGCGAATTTTATGTTACGTGGAATCATTCCTGGATGGAGCTCGTTGTAGCTTTGATGACCTCAAAACAAAGAGTACAAAAGCCAGATATGCTGAATCGATCGCAAATGCATTCCCCGGTTCACTTCATTCCAAATGCTCTACAAACAAGGAATCCGGCGACCTGACCTTCTACGACAATCTCACAGACATCGCTTCCACCATCAGTTCGGTCATTTGGACTGTTGGAATAACCGCCAAGTTACTCAATTTGGGTTATCAAACATATGACACCATTAAACGAGAAAAACAGCAATTGATTACTAAACAAATCATTTCAGCTGCAAAACCAACCTCATTGGAATTCGAAAACGCTTTCCGTAAAATTTTTGTAAATGCTGCCATTCAAGCTTATTTCGCTTACGAGAATCAACTAGACAATATTTATCGCGGTGAGAAATGTTCCACAAAACTTCCATCTACTGAGTCCTCCTTAATCTCATTGGACATTCTCGGAATTTTTGCTGGTCAGGTGTGCTTTTCCCGAATGGTCGAAACAGCTTCAACAGACAATATTGTGAGATCTCTGACAGAATTGGATAACTTTAAACGAATTGATTCCTGGTGGAAACAAAAAACCATAGAAAAATTGAGACTGTACGAAAAACACAAGGAAGTTTTTGTGAAAAAATCCAAATTTCATTTTTATGATGACCCAATTCCCACCTTTTTTCCTCGAAAGGACGGGAAGTGTTCCCGACAAAGTGGAGGCTCAGCCACTGAGTCGGAGAAACAAATTAGGAAAGAGTCAAAAGATGATGGTCCAAGTAAGTTGTACGTGATGTCCGAAGATAAAAAAAAACTAAAGGAGAAAAAAGGTCTCCTGGATTTTCGGCGACCTTTTAAATTCGAAGACTTTGAAGTCCAAAAATCGATTACCATTCCTATTCCTCGTGATTGTGAAAATCCCTCTTATTTCACATGGACTGATCACGAACATTTGGTCGATGAAATGTGCACAAAACTGTCGAGCAAAAATCCCCCCGAAAAGCACACAGGCAATTGGGATGAACTGATTGGGAATTTCGATGAACTGAAAGAGACGTTGAAAGAAATGATCAAAAATCAAGGCGACATAAAATCCGAATTGGCGTCATTACATCAAAAACTCAACGATCAAATGGTGTACATCGAAACATTTATGAATGGAGCTCCCGTTCCCATCTCGGGAATTCGTTTCAATATCGAAAATGAGATCCAGTCATTCCAGGGGCGTGATCAATTTTTAACCGACTTCCATTCTGCCTTGCAGGGTCAACTGGATGTATTAGTTCTTACAGGTCTGGGTGGGATTGGGAAGACTCAGACAGTTCGGAAATACATTTCAAAATTTGGCAATGACAACTATGACAATATAATTTGGCTAAATGCTGAAAAACCCAGCACAATCCGCGACTCCATTTTGAATCTAAATGATCATAAGGCCCTCCAAATTCCTATGGAATGGAACGACAGCGACATCAAAGTGATGAAGGAGATTTACGACAAGATTTGCGCCCACGGCAAATCAAATTTGATCATATTTGACAATGCTCAAACTTACAAGAGTGATGCGAAACACGAAAATGGAATCAAGCCCTACTTGCCATACTCTCTCGACAGAAATTTGAAAAAACCGGTGGTGGTCGTAACATCTCGCCGAACAGGCTGGACCCGGTTCAGCAAGTTTAGAATAATGCCTGAGATGACTGTACCGCCCATGAGTGACCCTGAAGCTATTGCGTTCATCCTGAAGGAACTCAAATTGGACGAGACCGATAAAAACAAATCACAAGCCAAGGATTTCGCCCAACTTTTTGCAGGTCTGCCATTAGCATTGGAGCAAGCTGTTGCCTACATCCGCCAGGAAGCCAAGTATGAAATGATGCAGGGTAATAAATGGGAAATTGAAACCTACACGAAAATATTTCAATCCCACATCGACCAAATTGAAGATTTTCCACCCCAATCAGACTCTACTTCCACTTCTACTCTAATACTCATTTGGAAGGTGACTTTAAATAAAATCGAAAAATCTCCCCATGGTGACATGGCGCTGAAAATTTTAGAAATTCTATCACTCCTCCATGCGGATAATGTCCCCACACCATTTTTGGCGGCCATGTGCTCCAATTCCCTGGCTACCGCCGAGGGAACAGCAACTGCAAAAGACATTACCCGTATAGTAATGGATGGTCTGCTATTACTTGAACAATACTCAATGGTCACTCTAACTACTGGTAGCGTCAGTATCCATCGCCAAGTACAATTCTTTTTCCAACAAAGATTGAAAAAATCTCAACAATTTCAACCGCTTCTTGAAACCCTCATTTTGAGATGTCATACTTATCTACTGGAAAAGGCGAGTTCTGGCAAACCAAATTCAAATCAAGTTTTGATCAACCTCCTCTCCTTAGCCTACTACCAACTGCGATGGCTTCCGATGAACCACGAGTGTATAAGGTTCACAGCACTGGTTGGAAAGATGGAGATCGAGGCAGGAAATTATGCCGACGCTCAAGCCCTCCATTCGATGCTGTATGAAAATCGCAAGAAAAATTGTGGTTCGCTTGATATTGACACTTTAAATGCCCGCATAAACATGGCGCTGACTCTGGACTATCAAGGAGAGTTCGAGGAAGCTCTGAACATGTACGAGCACGTGGTCAATGAATGCACGAATAATGATGAAGTTGGTGAAGACCATGAGTCCACTCACATAGCAAAACAAAACATGGCAGATGTACTGCGTGCACTAAATTCAGAAGATTCATTAAACCGTGCCGAAATCTTACTCGAGTCTGTGATGGAGAAACGGGAAAAAATTTTGAACGAATTACAAGAAGCTGATCCGGAAGGGGACGCTACTGCAGTGGCAGAATCAAATTTGATGAATACCAAGAACCAGTTGGCTTTGGTGCTGATGAACAAGGAGGAACGCGAGAAGGCTTTGGAGTTGATTGAAGAAGTCTGCCAACAAAGGGAGCGATCACCATCGTTGGGAGCAGACCATCCACTGACCTTGGGAGCCCTGCATAATAAGGGGTGTATCCTAAATGGAATGAAAGGGCAGGAGGAACTGGAGAAGGCGAGACATGTCTTGGAACATGTTTATGCCAAACGGCGGGAAATTTTACAAGAGAAGCACGTGGACACATTGAGGACGCGGCATTACATTGGAATGAATTTGGAGTTTCGCGGGATGAAGAAAGAAGCTCTCGAGGTTTATGTTGAGGTGTTTGCGTGTCAATGTGAGGTCCTGGGAAGGGACCATCCCAGAACTTTGGATACGAAGAAAAGGTTGAATGAGTTGGATCGACGACTGAATGATGGATCTTGAATTTTGAGGGAAAATGACTTGCACGAAGATGGAATGTCTTTGATGGGCTTTATTTAAATTTTGTCAATTCATTCTAATTTTACCAAACTAATTAGAGACTTGTTGTGATTCGTTGCCAATTTTAAAAGTTGATACAGTTTGAACTGAAGATAAAAATTGGATGCCTTGGTCATATATCTGAACAATATCTGAAAATACTTTAATGGAGCTCAACTAAAGTTAAATTAACAAATACTGTGTTACATATTAATAAAGTTCCAGAAAATTTCCTTGTTGTTTAATCCACAAATTCCCAATTTTCTAATTGCACAAAATTTTAAGTATTTATCATGCAGATTTAATACTAAAAATAAATTGTGATGGATTTGGCCTATAATTAATAACAAGTGTCACTTCGCTCTACTTGCCTGCAGGGCAATAACTAAACAAAACTTTTAAATATTTAAAGGCTTTTAAGCTTAGCAATAAAAAAAATATTGTACTACAGTCCTTTTTTGCGGAAATTAATCGGACACAAATATGTGCGACAATTTGTGATCAATTAAACCATGATCATGTATCTATTAATTTAGTTTTTCATTAATTTGTTTAAGTTCACTCCTATAAATAAGATGAAAAATTGTGAGAGCAAAATTCACTTCTTGACCTTTCAATCATTTTTTTTAACGAAAGAATGTATGTCGATAGATAGAATTCGAAAAAAGATTCAACAGACTTCCCTTGGGAAGCTACGAGCTACTTTGCAAAGTTTTCTTTTTTTACAGATTCTCGATTTGAGGTACTTTGTAAAGCTCGAAACTGCCGCATCACTAAAAAAAAAAACTTATTTGTTCGATTTTAGGAGTATTCCATAACGGAAGATTTTACACTGGCTCCGGGCAGCCTCGATACGAGCCGTAAGTGCTTCCGGAGTTCTCATACTTCGCTCACTTCCCTCGCGACTTCAGTCAAACAAAACTCCATTGACATAATCTGTCAATAAGACTAAACCGGGGGTCGGTGGAATCTACCAGTGGGGAATTCTCCTGTAACCATTTGCTCTGAGACAATTATTCTGCCTGTTTATCAAGACGACCCTTACAGCCGGTATGGACATTTCATTGACTTTCCAATGTAAAGTTTACATGATCAAATCATTCTACTAAACAATTATAAAATCCTTGTCTTGCATAATAGATCCCATTTTCTTCAAACCTCATTCATGAAATGTGATGAGGAGACTCGTAACTTGTGTCGTTATAAAGTCGACGAATGTGGGCGTGGATGTCCTCTCAAGTGTGTGGAAGCCACCCACTTTGATCCCCACATCGGACACCGAAGTGATCCATTTTTTGATGTAGTCCCAATCACTGTTCAATAACATTTTCTGAGATACAACTAATATCTCCAATTTGACCTGTTCCATCAGATCAGGTAATTGAAAAGCCTTGTCGAAGAGAACGATAAAAATACCGATACAGTCCAATCCACATACAATGAAAATTGATGAAAGAAGTAGATGAGTGTGAAAGAGGACAATGCCGAAGAAAACACAAGTTGAGGAGACGAGGATGAGCATCAGTTTAAGTGCGAAAATGGGATAAGCGTAAACCAAATTGAAAAGCTTGAGTTGAAGTTCCAGGTGCCTCGCATTTCGACATTGTCTCATGATCATCACCCTGTTCCGGGAAACTTTTTCAGATCTAGACAGGGTCAATGAGAAAATGAAATAACAATTTCTCCCTTCAACATAATTTGAGTTTACGTTTTAATATATTATTCAAATTTTCCATAGGAATTACTTTAGTGACCGCAACCATGAGGTCAGAGTTTGACTAGAATTCTCCATGAATGAGACAATCGAATAATATCCAAAGTAGGATATGCAGACACAGTAGAAGAAGGTCCATGCCTCGTAAGCCACGAAAATGAACAACCATTTTTCAGTTTGGAATGACGGAGTTAGAGACGAAAAGATGAATTGAAGGGAGGTCGGGTCATACAGGTAAATAGTAGGGAATATGAAACTGGGACTACAAATTGTAGCGTAGGGAAGTGTGACGATGAAACGTTCTTGGATTGAATATCTGCTCCTCTTCACTTTATTTTCTGCATCAATGAATTTAGTTTGGAATTAACTTTTTGTTGTTTTTCTAGTCATCTTTTCTGAATAAATCAAGTCAAGCAATTGAAAATGGACTTACTTTCATCGCAAATGTCCAGTTGGTTGAAGATGACTTCGCTCACTCCGGGGTATTTGAAGAAGAAGATGAAAGCCCAAACGAGAAGGACGATGTAAAATGAAGCACAGGGAATGTGGAAAGCCAAATGATGAAGTTGGACGTATTGTCCCTGGACGATGGACTGATATAAACGAACATTCGTCCATATGGTGTAGACGATCAGATTTATGAAGAAAACACAAAATACCCATCGAGTTGGTCCACGTTGAACAACTTTTATTTTTCCAGTGGACACATTAAACTTTATTGGGAGAACCATGAGAGTTGAGGAGAAATACAGGGCGATATAATTCAAAATTAAATCCTTCTTCTTAATCATCTTGTTCCTGTTCTCTCAAAATTTTGAAAATAATTTTGACTGAAAATTACTAATTGTGAAACAATTGAGTTTTAAAATATCGAATAAAATTTTGAGCAAAGTCGGTTAACAGTTAAAACAGTTCCGAGTCCAGAAAATTCAACTTTTGTCTCAAACGCATACTAAAAATGCACATCAAGGGCTCTCAAATGACACATCACACTAGTCCTGATCAGGTCCGGAAAAATTGTGAGGGCCGTTTGAAGTCGTCAAGATTTGAAATTTTGAACAATTTTTTTAGTTTATTAATTTTTGAAGGGGTTAAAAGTGAATAACCACAGCAAGTCTCACCGTAGACTTGAAGGGGGGCCTCTAAGGAGGAATCACACCAATCCCTATCATTTCCGGAAAAATTATGAGAAAATTTTGATCTTGGAAAATGAAAATATTTTGGGTTATCTTCTAGTTATTAATTTTTCGAGTAGGTCATTGTCAACGTCCGCAAAAAGTCTTAACGTGGACTTAAAGCACACCTCAAGAGCTCTTTATTAAGGTATCGCACGAGTCCCTAAAAATTAAGGAAAATGTTTGACAACTTTACACAATCTTGATGTAAATGCACAACCTTGCCAACATTTAGTTTGTAAGTGGTCAATACCCAATAACCGCAGTACGTCTCGAAATGCCCTTAAGGTCCACTTGAACAGCTTTCGAAATTGGTCAGACACTTGTTCCCATGCATTGAAGAAAAATTATGACAAAATTTCAAATATAGAAAAGTTGAATTATGTCATGGAAAAGTTTTGATACTACTTTTACAAAGTCAACAATCACTAGTCTCGATTTTGGAACAACAAAAATTAAAATTTGCACTAAAAATATCGAAGTTGGTCTACACTCTTTTGCATTAAAAAATGAGAACTGACACAAAATCTTTTCAAACTAAAAAATGATTTGAAAAATGCAACTAGAGCAGTTTATCATCGCAACAATTCTCAGAAGTTGTAAATGGTCTGTTCTAGAATGTACGGCTGCTGTTGCTGTGTGAACATGGTCACCTCTAGCATTTAACCACTTTCCTTAATTGTGTTTTGAGCCTTGTCGCCATGGAGATGTGGACTTCATTGACGTCAAGTAGTCACTGTCAAGTGGTATCCAGGTGAGAATGTACAAATATTGAAGCTTCCAGAACACTAGAGGTTACATAGCGTCATGGTTCTGCATGTGTGACTATTTAATACTCATGGATCGACCATGAGTATGAATTTGGGCAAGTCGGAAACCAAATAAGGCATGTCCAAGATTCGGTACCTAAAACATATTTAATGTGCTCCATGGTTGAATAATTAATTTTTCATTCCACAAAGTAACCCATATTATGTAGTGCCGCAGTGAAATTGGAATTAGAGTACAGTGAATGGGGCTGCCGATCTGGTCAGTTAAAGCTAGGTTTTGTTACATTACCGTCAAAATTGTAATGACAATTAATGTGACAATCACATTGTGAATTGAAGTTTACCACTGGCTTCGCTAAGTTTATAAATCATTTCAGTATATTCGATTTACCGAACCGTACCGAGACCTTCGATTAACGGTACGGTAACACGAGCTCTCATCGCAACGTCAACGGGGATTCACAAAGAATTATAAATGTAAGTGCAATTACTCTCCAATTCGTAATTCACTTACCGGTTGATGTGAACATTTGTCAAGTCAAAAAGTTTAGACTTGAAAAAAATGTCACAATAACTTGAATTTTCCAAGTTTCAAAATTCTGTGAACATTTTTCCTTAATTCTTAATAATTAGGGACTCGTGCGATGCCTTAATAGAGAGCTCTTGAGGTGTACTTTAAGTCCACGTTAAGACTTGTTACGGAGGTTGACACTCGAAAAATTAATAACTGGAAGATAACCCAAAATATTTTGATTTTCCAAGATCAAAATTTTCTCACAATTTTTCCGGAGGTGATAGGGATTGGTGTGATTCCTCCTTAGAGGCCCCCTTCAAGTGTACTTTGAGACTTGCTGTGGTTGTTGACTTTTTACCCCTTCAAAAATTAATGAACTAAAAAAAGTGTGAAAAACAGTTTGATAAAATTCAAGCGACCCTCACAATTTTTTCGGAGGCGATAAGGACAAATACGATAATACGAGACCATAGAGCACTTGATCCCCCCTTCAAGTCCATACTGATACTTCCTGTGGTTGTTAAGTTTTAACCAATGAAAAAATAAATCATTCAGAATTTCTCCTCAAAGGTTGAATTTTTTTAAGTTTCAAAATTCTCTCACAATTTTTCCGGACCTGATCAGGACTAGTGTTGAGACTTGCTGTGGTTATTCACTTTTAACCACTGAAAAAATTAATCATTTAGGGTGGAATTTTAGAACGCGACTGAGCTTAGGCTCACACTCACTTTGTCGTTCAAACTCACTTCGTAGTTCACACTCATTTTCAGGACTCAGTTTTATTTAAAATTAATTTTTCCTTGTCTAATTTCAAATTGCGTTACAAGTGTAGGAAAACCAGAATCTAAATTCTATTTCAAGATTTTAAGGTGGTCGTTCAAAATTTTGATTTTCTAACACATTATGATGAAATTATATTTATTATTTTATTTTTATTGTTTCGCGTCAACAAAGAAATTCAGAACTGACATTGCTCTAACTCCTCTAAATCAAATATCGTAGTCCCATCTCAACTGTTTGTAATTTCCACGTCATAAGTCTTCAAAAATTCATGAAATTCCAATTAAAAACTGTTCACTTTACTGTTTGCAAACATGTACATGTATATCAAAGCCAGAATTTTGTCGAAAAACAGATTAAGTTAATTGAGTGTAAGGCTCCGCACGAGTCGGTTGGAAACGAGTCAACCGACGAGTTGACTCGTTTGAGTCGGTTGACTCGACTCGTA
>JAQHQX010000550.1:0-12226 GCA_034694425.1 Arrhopalites sp. Gr-Col-00791
GATGAATTTTTTTTTATTGAAATCTGTGGTGGTAGTGATACCAAAAGTTTGTATCACTTTACTATTATGGGTCACCCTGTATCATAAATGAACGTTAAATAAACAACCACTCGATCAATTACGGGACATAAAAGCAGAGCAAAAGCTCAGCTTATTTCCCAGTCAGATTTCATAAATTCACTTTTCCATAACAAGTGTGTGACTCATACTTTACCAACCAATAGAAGTTAGTTGGAATCATATGAAAACGTAAGCATTACAATTAGAGAAGGAGATATAATAACTTGAAGTTCTCGAAGCCAAATCAAAATCCTAGAGTGTGTCCTTGGTCGTACTTAGATGTGAGTAAGAGAGGGTCTTTATGGTGTCAAACCATTAATCAAGGAAAAAATTTTTCACGCTCCTCTAGATGACTCAAATCGGTTACAAACTTTCTACTTAGAGATTCAGAGACTCCAACACTCCTTCACTCTTTTCCCATTCCATACACAACGACCAACACTCACCAACATCTCCACTGTGCATCGTTGACAAGAAATAGCAGACAAATTATAGAATAGGTGGTGGCGTCACAAGAAATGACTTCTAAAGACAAACCCAGCACTAAGCACCGCGAATCGAGTTTTAAACCTAAATTATTCTCGCTCTGAACACTCGGCTACTGTCACAATAGCTCACCTAACCTAACCAATCAAGCTCTGGGAATTCAACTGATGTGGGAAAATAGTAAAATTCAAAAGAACGAATAAAATAAATAGTAAATATGAGCGACGAAAGTGAGGCAGCAAACTTATTGCAAAGATTCGACAGCTCTTCGTCCTCGTCTGGCAGCGAAGATGACCCAGGTCAAGCTGTGACCATGGCAATAGTGAAGACTCAGAGTGACCCAGAATATGAACCAAGATTGTTTATGCTGGATGCACTGGAAATGAACATAGATTTGGAATCAATCATTCGACCACACTTTGATTATATCTGTCAATCCACCAATAATTTAACACAATTGACTTCCTTCTTATATTCCAAGGAGATTCTCATACTCGCTGAAGTTGAACAAATTGCAAGTACAATTCAATTGCTCCTTTTATTTGTTTTCTCTTACTTTTTTAATCAATCACTCAAATTCTGATTGTATTTGGATTCGAATAGAAACGAGAATCTAACTACCAAGGATTCCATTCAATGTACTGCACACTCATCAAACGGGCTACTATTTCCCAGGTGGTTGAGGCTTGGAAAAAGAGTGGGAATCGTCACATTGTCGAGTATTTAAATAATCATTGGAAGTCCACGAATCCACCTATCAAATCAACTAAAATTGATCTTGGTCCATCTAATTTCAATTGTGAGTTAAAAATCTCACAATTGTATTGTAATTCAAAACATGCGCTTTAATTTCTAATTTTAATGGATGCTCACCGACTGGCAGCACTTTACAGACTCCATTGCTTAATTCAAATATAGTCTGCAGACATGGGGGTATCGAAATTTTTTAAATGCAGCCTTTTCTACAATTTAGGGTCAAAAAGGGTTGAGCTGGGTAATCCAAATAATTTTGCTGCATCAAAAACAGCCCAGTGTAAACCGATTATCAGAAGAGGAAAATGCCGCACTTCAAAAACAATCTGGCTATTATGTATGTGCAAGACTTGTGCTAGCACAAACTAAATTAACTTTTCCTTTAGTTAAGTACAATTTAGTAAATACAAAACCTATTTGCTATTTACACCTCTCGATTAAAAATCCAATGGAGACAATTCCAATTGAAGTGGGTAAAATGTTTCTACATGTTCGAAATTAAAGAAAAACTTTTTTTCAAAGTTTCCCCACACATTTAATTTAAGTAAAATATTACCTTTTGCAAGGGGGAAATTCAAATATTAATTGTTTTTTTCGATATTTAACCATGCAGCAAACATCGTCGGTGTCCTTAGTGTTTCAACGGTAGTCCTTGCGGTACTTCTAATTCGTGAAACTCAACCCTTTAGTAACGATGGAGATGATCCTGCACTGACATTTAACAAGTCTCACAACCACATGATACTCCAAGATACTGGTCTCACTCCTCAGATGGAGAAGCCGAAAGGAACGACAAAATTCCAATCAATTTTTGATTTTACCATCGAAATGCCTTTCCATCTCCTCCCGCCAAAACCCAGTTACCGTAGCCTTGAAATTCACTTGACAGTTAAGAGTGAGCAAGAGGGAGATGAAGAATGGCTTGACTTTAATCCAAACGTTGAGTCTGCTGACCAAGTGACTGTCGTCACATTCATCGGTCACTTTAGTCAACAAGAAAGATTGCATTTTACGAAAATTTTTCGAATGGCCAATCAATTTACATACTTGCCCAATAAATGAGTAGGGCAGTTACTACAGTCAAAGGTGATGGTGAATTTACTTGTACAATTTATTTATGACCAACGTCATGTCATATGGGTGTTGTAGAGGTGTATTCATTCAACTCATGTAAAATGTGTGCCATATTCCATATTTTTTTGCACAAAAATAATAATTACTGTAGCTAAATAAAAAGAGCGATGCCCCACATCAAATTTAAATAAATAATGAAATACAAATATTTCAAACGGAAATATTTAATCCAAAATTCAATCATATTCTTTCAACTTTTTTGATTTCCATATAGATTTTAATTTTAATAAAATTCATTTCAATTGCAATTTCCAAATTCCAAAAAGAATTTTTTACATTAGATAAAAAATGAAAAAATATTTAAAATTTAAATTATGAAAACTGGGATCAAAAATAAAATTTTGAAAATTTAAATCGCCTTTTTGTCTCCAAAATGGTGAATGTTTTAGAGAGTCGAGAAGAATGGATTGAAATAAAGTTGATTGGTGATTGATTGGAATTGTGCAGTTTTAATAAAACTATTTAAATGAAAAATTTCACACTTTATATAATGTGTTTTGTCATCCTCTACATAGAAAACTGAGTAGTCAATTTGATAAAATTGTTTCTTTAATTTTTCACAGGTTACATTAAAAGTACATAAACGTAGCAATTTAATGAAATTAATCATTGAATTATTTTGTCATTCATCCTAAAATGTAAACTAAACATTTTTATTGGTCTGATCCAAATTCAAGTCATCTGAAGCGTCGTAACTGCACTCGTTGGAAAATCTACAGTTAGTCGCATCTCCAAGAATTTGTTTGTAGATACAGTCAGCACAAAATTCATTCTTACAAAACTGGACCGAAGTTTCTGAACAATCGACATGATTTAAAAATTGGAAAAATAGTAGATATTCTGTCATATGATGATAACAGTTGTTTAATACAAACTTCTTGAGTAGAGGGAATTTTAACTTTAATATCCATTCAAAGCTGGGACATGCAAAACAATTTTGAACATAAAGGTTTTTAATGGCCACCGTAATGTTCCTCTTTAGAACTGGCCTATTACCGTCTGCAGTACCTTCAAAACCTTCTCTTGATCCACCACACATTTTCGAAGAGTCTACCCAAAGGGTATGTATCCGAGGCATCTTTGTAAATATAAATTCCAACAGTGGAGTTGTCATGGCTCCTGTCACATTGAGGACTCTGGCGCTTTGGGCCACTATCAAGACGAACTGAGATTTGTGGAAAATGAAAGTGTGAGCCCTAGTCAATTGTTCGGGGGTGAGGTGGACTGTCACAATGTCGTAGAGGTTTTCATTAAGTTTTTTGAAATCTTCAACAGTTGAAATTTTGAGATGTCGAATTGTTGTTTGCTCATGAACTGAATCTGAAGAAGATTCTGAAATAGTTTTGTCATGTTGTTCAATTATTGCTACTTGCGATTTGTTTTCAGTCTCAGTTGTTGTTGAATATTTGTTCTCCATTTCCTTTGATGAGCTGGTGCTGGTTGGACTCAAAAAGATAACCAAAAGAATAACCCCCATAGAGAAGGCAATTAGGATAACAATTGAGATGCAAATACGTGATCCTGAACACAAACAAGATTTCAAAAGGTGAATGGAATTGATTTGACACAAAAATGTGTTACTTATTTGACGAGTTGAAAAATGATTGAAATATATTTAAAATGCGGCAAACAATATCACATCAAACATACCGAATATATTCATCCGAAATCTATTCTGTTCCAACTCTAGGCCCATTGAATACACTCGGATACTCTCATCGTCTATAAGAATATTCAATATGTTAAAAGCATAACTCATCAACAACCAAATTGGAATCAGCGTAAAGTGTTAGAGAAATTAATTCTACTTTTAAACTGTGATTATATTTTACCGCAATTAGAACGTTCACCAAGTTCTTCCATTGGTTTTTGAGGTACCTGGGGTGGGTTGGTTGTCCATTTATCGAGCAAAAATTCGATTATGTGTTTGTTTCCACCTGCTTTCAAAGCTTCGAAAAGTGGCTCTCGTAGTCCCTTTTGCATACATATGTTGTAAATCATTTCATTCCTTTCAAAATTATCCAACCTATCCTGTAGCAGGGGTAGATCAAAGGACAAAAAAAGTTAAATTACTTTTATCCCAATCTTATGAACTTCGTCTCGATTAAATGTTAAATATCAACGGAATTTTTAACAAATGAAAATAAGTTGCTTTACAATTTTGCCTCACTACTCACCAATTGGTCTTTTTGATGATCGTTTATATGGTAGCGGGAGTACAAGTCGACCGCCATAACCTTTGGAATTGTAGTGTGTTCATATAAATAGAGAAGATGAGGACGAAGTAGTTCCTTTAATTCTAATGTGGGCGATGTGTTAAGGAACTCTGTTTTAAGGTCGTCCCATTTCGTAGCAATATCCTGTGATCGTAGAAGTGGTTTACTAGCTGGAGGATCCATTTCCTTGTGTAAATGGACTGAGCTCATGTATGTAGTAAAGCTACTGTTATAGATTCTCCTCCTCTTTTTCAGTTTAATTCAATTCTAATGAATATTAATTGATCAAGTGAATGAGTAAATACATGTAAAATATTTGAAGAATCATGTAATCTTTTAGGTGGATCATGAGACACTCTTTGGCTCAAGACTAAACTAGTAGCTTAGAATCCAATTGTACTCAATCCATGGCTAGAGTTTTGCTACTTTGTTGAACCTGATCAAATCAAAAATTAAAAAGCAACTATGGGTTAAATTGGTATTCCACTCAAGTGCATTCAAAATTATATTATAGCAATAAAAAAAAGACTTTTAAAAAAAAATCAATTTCGACCACATTTTGACTATTATCCGATAGGGTCCTTTTAATTGGAGAAAAAAAAATTTTGACGAAAAAAAATGTTTTAATATTGGAGGGATAAAGAGGATTTTCAAATAGTCACAATATCCGCCACGAATGGTTAAGGTTTTTTATATTAATAGATAAATACCAACGAAATTGACTGAAAAGCAATAATTAAATTAATTAAATATAGAAGGTCATGGTATACATTAGTAATATAATTGTATTATAACCTATTTTTGCCAGTTGTTCTGTTTATGAGGGCGAAACTTGACAAAAGTATATAAACATGTGGACGTACTTATATATTGCCAAGAATTGTGGTTCGTGTTGAATTTTTTTGCTTGAGTTTCAACAGTCACTTATGCCCTAGTATAATTAATATAATTTATAAAATAAAGTAGCCAAAGTACCTCAATAGTTGTAGCAGATTCTGAGGGACAATTAATTTAAAGTTTCTACAGCAATTTTTGAACACCACCGCTTAGATGTCCTTTAGTTGATAAAAAGTTTTCGGACAAACATGAGTAGTCTATAGCCATACCCAACTCCACTTTCATGGAGCAGTTAGCTACTCCGAGAGACTTGTGTCCATTTTTAATTAGACTAATACCCATTGATTTCTAATGTTATCTCAAGTAATCAATCACGATTAGATTTGGAAATTCCCATCCAAATCATTTGATATTTACGTATTTTAAACTCATCTGCTCAATTTATTATCATTAATTTTTTTCAATGAATGATCACATCTCAGTTGTCGTTCACTTCCAACTCAAACTACAGAATCGATTATTTAAAATCAGGGTATGGCAAAACCCGGGTCCGCCCAAGTGGGTTTTTTGGAGAAAATTGACGCGGGAACCGTCATTAAATTTGAATTTCTCCCATTTTCCCCATGACCCGCACCAATTTTTGACCCAATAAAACCTACATGTCATATCCTGTTAAAATGTACTTACAACGTCATTACTTTCATTTGATTGACACAATCATATCAGTTATGCGCATCCTCCTCCCATTGTTTGTTTCTGCTGATACTTTTGACTTTGACCTTAACCGTTGAAGAAATTGCGCATTCATCTAAAATCCTCAGCAAAATAATTTAGGAATCATTCGGATATTAATCAACCTACTGTCCGACCAAGCCAGGTTGTCCCATGCTCCTATTTCCCTCTTGGCGCGAAAGCAGCTAAGTCGGTTGTAGACGAGCCGCAATTGGAATGAAGTGCCATTGAAACAGCGCTGTTTCAATGCTATTGTAGCTCGTCGAAAACCGATGTAGCCACAGAGGGAAATGGGTGCATTGGACAAGCTGGCTTGGCCGGACAGTAAAAGCCCTAAATTTTAGACCAACCCCTCCCAAACAAATCGTACAAAATATGTGGACTTGTAGTTAGTCATTTCTCAAAAACCAATGATATGTTGGATGACGTTGTTTCCGAATAATTCCTTATGGTTCATAAGTATAAAGTAGGGCCAACGAACTCAAAATTCTGTTCACCAATTCAGAACGGAGTTACCTTATTTCTTAAAATAGTATCCGGGTTCTACAACGAATAATTGGTGAAAAATCTAAAAGTGATCACAGTACAATTTTAAGCAAGCTTGTATGGAATGGACGTCCACTAGATAAATTCACAAATACACCGACCTACTCTTGTTCACCGGCTGCTACTAGAGACCAGGCCCATAATTCAGGAAATACGATAGTCTGGACGTATATTCTTCTAATCTACCTAATCTACGTACCATTCCATCAAGTTGATGATTGTACACGACCAATCTATACTGCGTAATTAAAACATGAGTCTTGAGTGACATATCCTTTTGACGTTTGATGATTTGCTATCACGTTTGTTTTATTTACAATTCAGTAGCTTCTACAACGCAAATTAATAGGATATTTGTACATACACATTTCAAGTGAAATCCCCTTAGTCATATATGTATACAGTTACTGGCAAAGGATTTCATTTGATGTCACTATACCATCAACAACGACAAATTAAATGATCATTTTGTAACTTTTGTGCATTTGATTTTCCAAGTCAGCATTCATAAATCTACTGTTACATGAAAATAGCTGGATCAGTGACCGAAATCGTTCATTAACCGATAAATTATAATTTTACCATCAGCTTTCATAAATCTACATCTACATCGACATGACACTAACACTGGATCAATGCCAGATATTTATATCGGTCATGGGTCCCTCAACTTTGTCCACTCATATATAATGAATCTACCTTTCTGGTAAATCATGTTACTCTTGTCTTAATAACAAATAGAAGTTAGTCGAATTCATACGAAAATGTAAATATTAGGATTGAAAAATTGAGATAGAATTATTTGAAATTCACAAAGCCAAATCAAAATCCTAAATCCTAGAGTGTGTTTTTGATGGTACTTAAAGGTAACTAAGAGAGGATCTTTACAGTGTCAAACCATTAATCAAGAAAAAAGTTTTCACGCTCCTCTGGAGGACTCACATCGCATCGGTTACCAACTTTCGACTTTTTGAGATTCTGAGACCCAAACACTCCTTCAATCTCTCTCCTGTCCATACACAACGTCCCGTCTAACACCCCCAGTTCATTTGCATCGTTGATCAGAAATAGCAAAAGAATTATAGAATAGTTGGATTGACCCTGGAGGTATCACAAAAAGTGACCTCTAAAGACAAATCCCGCACTAAACACCTCGAATCAAGTTGGATTATCCTGGCTCTGAACATAGAGCTATTAAATCAAGAACTAACCTAACCTGACCTGACCTGACCAATCAGGCTCTGGGAATTCAATTGATGTGTCAAGATAGTAAAATTCAAAAAAATAAGCAAAATAAATAGTAATATGAACGACGAAAATGAGGCAGCAAACTTATTGGAAATATTCGACAACTCTTTGTCTTCGTCTATCTCTAGCTCTAGCAATGAGAATGACCCAGGTCAAGCTGTGACTACCATGGCAATAGTGAAGACTCAAAGTGATCCAGAATATGAACCAAGATTGTGGATACTGGATACAGTAGGAATGAGCACAGATTTGGAATCCTTCATTCGACCACACTTTAACTATCTTTGTCAATCAACCAATAATTTAACACAATTAACTTCCATCTTATATTCCATGGAGATTCTCATACTCACTGAAGTTGAACAAATTGCAAGTACAATTCAATTGCTCCTTTTATTTTATTTTCTCTTACTTTTTTAATCAATCACTCAAATACTAAAATTTTGATTGTACTTGGATTCGAATAGAAACGAGAATCTAACTACCAAGGATTCCAATCAATGTACTGCACACTCATCAAACGGGCTACCATTTTCCAGGTGGTTGAGGCTTGGGAAAAGAGTGGAAATCGTCACATTGTCGAGTATTTAAATAATCATTGGAAATCCACGAATTCATCTAAAATTGAACTTGGCCTACCTGATCTCAATTGTGAGTTTAAAATCTCACATTATAAATTGTATTGAAAACATGTGCTTTAATTTCCAATTTTAACATTTAAGGGATATTCACTGACGGCAAGCACTTAACATACTCCAATGTTTTAGGAAAAATGTAGCCTGCAGTTGGAGTATAGATATTTTTTTAAATGTACTCTTTTTAACAATTTACAATTTAGGGTTAAAACGTGGTGAGGTTGGAAGTCCAAACAATTTTGCTACATCCAAATCAATCTTCCAGTGCAAACCGATTATCAGAAAAGGAAAATGCCGCAATTCAAAAACAATCTGGCTATTAAGTATGTGAAAAAATTAATTAACTTTCCTCTAATTAATTACAATTTAGTGTATACAAAACCTATTTACACCCCTTGATAAAGATCCAATGGAGAGAATTCCAATTTAAGTCGGTAAAATATTTCTACAGCTTCGAATTTTAAAACAAACTTTTTCAAAGGATCCCCACACATTTAAACATTTTATTTCATTACCTTTGTCCTTTCGCACAATTAAATTGAACAAAATTCAACTTCTAAGTGTGAGAAAATTAAAAAATTAATTTTTTTTTCGATTTTAAATTATGCAGTAAACCTCATCGGTATCCTTAGTATTTCAACGGGAGTCCTTGCGGTACTTCTAATCCGTCAAACTCAACCCTTTAGTAACGATGGAGATGATCCTGCACCGACATTTAACAAGTCTCACAATCAAAACCACACGATACCTTTACTAAAAGAGAATGATCTCACTCCTCAGATGGAGAAGCAAAAAGGAACGACTAAATTCGAATCGATTTTCGACTTTACCATCGAAATGCCTTTCCACCTCCTTCCTCCAAAACCCAGTTACCGTGTCCTTGAAATTCATTTGACAATTAACAGTGAGCAGAACGAGGGATATGAACAATGGCTTAACTTTAATCCAAATGATGAGTCTGCTGACCAAGTGACTGTCGTCACATTCATCGGTCACTTTAGTCAACAAGAAAGAATGCATTTTACAAAAATTTTTCGAATGGCCAATCAATTTACATATATGCCCAATAAATGAATAGGACAGTCGGTTTACGACAGTCAAATGTGATTGTGATTTCACTTGTACAATTTATTTATGACCAAGGTCATGTCAAATGGATGTTTTTGAGGTGTATTCATTCAACTCATATAAAATTTATGCCATATTCGTTTGCAAAAAAAATTACTGTGGCTAAATATGAAATAGGCGGATTTCACGCCAACTCCCAACTGCCATCTTGTGTAAAGTTGGATACCCACCTCCAAAATTAAAGAAGGAGCAAGGAATTTTCAAATCCGTTTTTGCTACTTAATAAATTTGAATCATCCCACTCCAGTTCATGGGAAACCCAGGATGTGTTGACAATCTCAATTACTAGACACCATACTTAATTGCCAATTTAAATTCAAGTTTCTACTTAAATTTAACGAGGATCTCTACCACTCGATGGGAGGCTCCTGCTTCAACATCCTACATATTACGTAGGCTCCATTTGCTTCTCAGGAGGGAATCTCGAGAGTTTGAGAGTAATTTGGAAAATGCTTGGTGTGAAAATTATTTTAATTAACAATTAGTCAAATTGGTAAAAAAATAATTCTTATTTACACAAAACCCAACTCAGCAACTCGTCTTGACTAAAAAAATCTTTCTTCTTTACATCCCCATCCTTTTCTTTTACTTTGTTTTGTCCTGTCCTGTATGGAGTATGGACTCATTAGTGGTAGGCTAATTCATGTGTCACTTTTTTCTCACGTAATCAAATTAAATTTTAATTGCAATTAAATTCCCAATTTTTTCAATTCACCAGATGTCTCATCAAAAATCATTAAAAATATTCAAGTTCACACTTGACGTTCAAGAACCAAGACATTCAAGGCGCAAGCCTCAAACAAGAAAATTTTGCAACTTTAAAATTTGTGATTTTTTGCATTATTCTGGGTGGAAAATCATATCCGCACATGTAAAACATTCCAAATGTGAAATGGGTCTAGGCCTGAATGTTCAAGATCAAACTTGAACAATTAAAGTGCAGTTTAAAGTTTAACTAGAAAATTTGCTTTAAGATGCAGATTATGCATCCGCAAACACTAAAAAGACACAGAGTGAGTTTAACAAAGTCAACACAATTAAGTGGTACATAACCAGGAGAATTCCACTTGAATAGATGGTTAAGCAAGGTAAAGAAATGACAATTTAAAAAACCATGAAAAAATAAAATACGATTCACCTTGACGCCCTGAGCTCCACTTGAATTTCTATCTAGACGACAAGAAAAGACAAAAGGAAATGTGTGACATTGTCTCTCTCCATTCCACCTAAGAAGCTTCTTTTCAACAGAAACTCAAAACCATGAAAATTGGATTGGGGAAGTGGGGAGTTGATAAATACGGGACGATGGCCAATTAAAATTCTCATGCCAACTTCTGTATGGGACAAGTCGCCTTGGAATATTTTACCATGTGCTTGTGCTTGTTCTGCTTCTGCTTTGTGGTCTCACTTTTTTCTCATGTTTTTCTTTTTTTCTTTCTCTTTTTTTCTAAGAGTAAAAAAAAAGTTTTAAATAAATCCCCAAAAAAATCCCCACACGACTCGATCCGATGCGATGTGATGTGATGGGTTGGGAGGACAAGGGAAGGGTCGCCATGTGTTCGGCCTAGACAAATCCACAGACAAAGAAAAAAAATTGTTTTTCCACGTTTTGACATTTTTTCCTTTTTCCTCATTCTACAAAGTCTTAACAGAAATCAAGATGAAGTTTAAGCCAAAATTAAATATTCAATTAAGTGGATTTTGATTAAATCATCATTTTTTATAATTAGCTTAATTAATGTTATTATTTCGTTTTCTATTTCCACTTTATTTGTGATTGTGATTATTTCTTTGACTACAATTTAAACAGTAGAATGGAAGCCAAGTGTAAGAGACAATTTGAATTTTTTCAAATTTTATTTGTTATCAAATTCAGATTCATTTAAAACATTAATAATTTTTTCTAAATCTTTTTGTTGAATTTTAGGTTTTTTTTGTAAATGAGGAATTTGATGAGATTTTAAATGTTGAATAATTTCAAGTGGTTTTAAAAACTGATTTGAAAAATTTGTATGAAAAGTTGTGTTCATTATTTATAATTTTCAATTGTAGACCAAAAGCGGGAACATTTAAAATTTGGAATTGTGAATATTGAGCAGTTTCAAATCGAAATGAATGTTTGAAGAGTTTAAAAATTGTTTAGAGACTATTTTTTGAAATTTATGGGAGAAGGGGGCGGGTTGGAAATTTTGTTATAATTTTAAGAGCAGTTTGTAAAAAATAAGCGCGGGAATATTCAAATGAAACGAATTCATCATTAATGTTTCAAACGACACTACAAAAGTATTTTACCAGTTGAAAGTTTCACTATTTAAAAAGTTGTGAATTGTTTTGAAAATTGTAATAAGATTGAGATGAATTAATTTAATTGCTTATACTCTAATTGTAATTAAAGTCCTACAGGCTGTAGAAACAGTTCGTAAACTGTCAGCCATAGCTCTTGGAATAAGT
>JAQHQX010000551.1:0-12222 GCA_034694425.1 Arrhopalites sp. Gr-Col-00791
TGGAGCGAAGCCACACTTGTTCTTGAATAAAGTTAAAGCAAAGAATTGTTTAAGAGGATGTTGGACATGTATAGGAACACTAGACAGCATCCAAACGACAAAGATCAAAATGACATGCTCATCACAATCACCAGTCAGCATAATTGCTATAATTTCATTTCCTCGTGCTTCACCTGGGCCAAAGTAAATAGTCCTGATCCAGAGTTCATATTCATTTTCAGTTTTAATTGCATGTACATTTCGACTTAGCTCTAATATTTGATCACAATAGATTTGAATTTGGAATAATAATGGAATATTTTAGCTGTAGTCCTTGTGGAGTAGAATTAATACAGTGGACATATTTATATGGGATTCCTCATTGAGAGCAAATTCGCCCTAGCGTACGGCCTTGATCCAAAGGAAATAGTTGAAGAGCCAAAAAGAACCCCAGAAAAATTATCATGAAGGGACTGGAAATAGCGGGACGAACAGTTCCACCTGTTGTCCTACTTGGACCCTTTGTAATACTTGGACTGTCTGTACTACTTGAATTCCACAGTTTAGGACATTCCTTCAAAGTTGAGTTCATCTAAAAATTTACCAATAATTTTCACAGATGAATATTTTAAAAAAACTTAAATTCAAATTGTATCGAATAAATTGATCAATTAAATACCACTTGTGAAAGATTTAGGTTTTGGGGGATGATGATGTATCCAAAATTACTCTGAAATTGAGGGCAGTAAACGGACAAGTAGTCAAAATTTTCAAACTTCGTTTTCCTAGTTAGGGACAGTATGATTGTTTTATTCTGATATTCCTTCAGCACATTACAACTGTCAAAAAATTAATTCAATTTTGAACATTCATTTTTTCAAAATTCGCACGAGTTAACTTAATATTTATAACTGTGGACATCATTTGTCAAATCTGACACTTTTTTAATATCTATTATGAAATCTACATATAAAGTAAATGGTGGCAAAATAATTAAACCCCAACTAGGAAAATGAACTAATCTCAAAAGTTCAAAAGCATTTGAATTTGTATTGATAAATAATTGAGAATAAGTTAATGAAAGTACAACAAGCCTGTAAACTTAACAAAGTAAATTCATACTAAATGTTGATTTGTTAATTAGCTTGAAACTAGTATACTAAACTGACCTTCCATGTTCATCAGGAATGGCAACGAAATTACGGAGTTGCACTTTTTCCTTTAAGTAATCTTGACCTTTACCCATAACAAATCCTGCAGCAGGACCTTGGCCATCATAAGAAAAATCCCTAATCTGAATGTCCTTCTGATTCAAAATGACCACATATCCAGACTTGACTCCATGTGAAAATGAAGTAAATTTCCCAATGTTTACTAGACATGTTGTTGGACCTGTCCAGAAAATAAGCACACTCATACAAACCAGACTGAAAGTCCAATTTAATTTCAATTTATTTTCCATATCCGCTTCCGCTTGACCAAATTGTACACAAATAGCGTAGAAGCGTGACAAAAAGAAGGTCTGGTGTTAGTTGTCAACTCGATTATGTAAGAGACCTCTTATATACTCTAAAGTGGCGATCACACTGAGCGATTTCAGGCTGAAATAATTGAACAACTTTTAAAAAATACTTCCAAAAGTCAAAATTTGGAAAAAAATCGTTATTTCCTTTATGAATTATGGATTACGAAATTACTAAGTCGGCCATAGCAACAATTTAAGTAATTGCCTGATAATAATGAATTTTTATGGTTGGATTACTACATGTTTTTCGTGCATGATGGTACCAATAGTCTGCAAAATCGATCCCTAGACTCACCAACGTCTTCACCAAAAATTCCCAGCGGGAGTAGGAGACTCACTATGATTTGACCAATATGAGTAAATACTTTGTGGGCACTCCGTGTTATACGGTAGAAGGAATACAATTTGAGACAGTAGCCTCCAATACTTTGGCAGTACTGACGATGAGTGGAGAGGAAGTTGACAGGAGACACAAACCAGAATAATCCAGAGTCCATTAACAAATGCTACTTCCGTCAAGTCCTAAAATTTCGAAAATTTTTGCAAAATTTGAGAAGGCCCTTCTGGGGTATTCCCATCACTTGAGGTCCCTGCTACTCCTGATTTTGTTCGTAGTTAAAAGTTGTAAATGAATCCAAAAATGATTTGTAGCTACTAATTTGTTTGGTCAAGTAAAATAATTTATATACATTTTGATTCATATGTTTGAGTAGTAGTCTATGGTCCATTTATTTATTCTACGGATTGGAATCTGTATAGAGTGTGTGTGTGTGATTCACTCTATATACAGATTCCAATCCGTACCTCGTTCTGTGTCTGTGTACACATGAGTGTGTGTGTGTATTTGTACGTGTATTTGAATTTGTGTCTGTATCTGTGTGAATGTGTATGTGTACACATGGTCAAATCTTTAAAAATATAGACGATGCAAGTACGACGTTGGAGTCACCATTTACTTGTGGATTACTTTACACAATTGTAAATAAACAAAAGTTGATGCGAATGATTTTACCATTGTCCCCCCCCCCACACAAAAGTCGAACAGACTACGTGACGAGTATTGGATAATAAAATTCCAAGGGGTGAAAACTCCATTGTTAGACAGTTGAGGATCGATGTAATCACAACAATTTCATTATCTTGATTTCACAATAATGTAATATTAACAAGCATTGATACATAGTATCCACTCACTGTTTTTCTTCTGTTGTCCATCACATTTACTAAATATATATGAGTTTATTCCCACTCAAACTCTAACAAGTACAAATGTCCACGGTTCACACAATACAAAAACAGTAATATTTTTTCGAGTACACAGATTTTTTTAAATTTCACAATTTCGACTTGGACACTTTTCAAAGACCCTTCGAGCCCTTCAAAGTTTCAGTGCCCGCTTAAACCTTAGTCGCTGGCAGAGTTTAATTCTCCGTTGTATTTACTGTATGTACTTACTTTATATGGAATAGACACTTGAATTCAGCATTTCTATAGTACATATACTATTGTAATTATGAATACAATTAAATTGAAAGCGAGTTGAATCAGAGCGATTCCCGCGTCCTTATGTATACACAATGTAGTGCATATGGTATATTTGAAATTAATGAGTCGGTATAATTAAAACATGTCTTAAAGTATACAAACAATTTATTTAATACAATAGAAATGGGGAATACAGTATTTGGAGTCAGACAGTAGACTCCACGTAGTTTATGTTGGTCATCTCGACATTTTCTCGGTCCCCATGCACTTTGATGAATTCATGATAGTTTCCAGTCATTTTTTTACGCCGCTTCAACATCACCAACATCATGACGATGGTCATTATTATGACGATAAGAACTGTTCCAATTCCGATTCCTGCAATAACAGTCATATACAATATACATACATACAGTATATTGTACACAATAAACTGGTACATAACAATGAGTATGTTGGTTTTTTTTACCTGTAAAGAGTATATTGGAGTCGTCCAATGACCTCTCCTCTCCTATTGACTCAGTCACCCATGACTGGACGGATGTGGGCGACTCTGTCCATAATGACTCCACTATGTTGATTGTGGTTGATGGTTGGGATGTTTCCTCCGAACTTTCCCACGTACTGCCACTGTCTGTGGTGGTTGTGACTATGGAAGTGGTGGCCAAGGTTGACTCGGACGATGATGAAGTAGACAGAGTTGGAGTCACTTCACATTTTGCAATGTTATCGATGATGTTGAGGACCCCTCCTATGGCCTCATATACACTCGTGGCACAAGTGTATATGTCAGGAGGCCAAGTATGTACATATACGCAATTTTGCGTTACACAGTACGCACAATCTTGAATACCTGTACACATGTTATGAAAATACTAGAGTATGTGAAAAGAGGTGTTACTCTACTGATGGGGTTAAATAAATAAATAAATTCACATCATTTGATCATATCCTTTGTTCAACAATATTTTTTTTGTCTCGTCGTCGCCTGTAATATAATATAAGCACATTAAAACTAATGTGATTTCTGTGTGTGTGGGTGTAATGCGAGAATTGTGAATCAAAGAAAGAGGCTCTGACTCTCGATTCGCGAGTGAGTATCTTTGATTCCATCGTTATGATAGACACATGCATAATTCCATACACATATAACCATGCAATGACTAATGTTGTAATTTGTCGGGAGCAACATTTTACATGCTTAAACTCATGTCCATGCTGACATGGGTTTATATGCAATATAGGCAATGTACAACGGTTTTTTTTGTCCATGTGAATTTTGCTATGAATTTCCATGTGCAGAATTTCAGTGCATCGACTCTCTCCCTTTGTTTTTATGACTCCCATGCTTTGATTACATTATGAAATATCTTTTATACATAGTTTGACCTGTCCAGTCCAATCTTGACAGACAATTGATATACACTAAAACTTTAAACTCTACAGCACTTTAAATATTCTGTAGAATTCTGTAATCTTATAAACATGGAAACTCAGCAAGAAATTCTTCTTTGTGGTTTTTGTGGGGTTCCAATTAGGGAAACCGTTCAGAGTAGTGTCGATTCTAATACCAGACATTTCGACCAATATAAAAAGTCTGGTTTCTCCAAATCTTTAAAAACATTTGGTGACACACAAAACTTGTGTGTTATAGTGGACGACTGTAATCATCTATTCCACCTTCAGTGCATAATAAATCTCGTTTTCCATGAATATGGAAAACGACAGATCCCAAGTATAATTTCTTGTCCCCAGAGTGTATCCAGTGAATGCCAAAGTAAGTTGGCATTAGGAGCAACTGTGAAAGGATGCACAGGTTATGTTGTGAAGAGGACCTCCAACTTCACCATGAAAACAGTCCAAGAACAAGAAGTTTTGAGGAAACGTAATCATGGTTTACTGTATCTGCGGCTCGAAAATGAAATGAGACGGAGCAAAGACTCCATTACGGAGTTACGTGAGAAGATGACAACCCACTTCAAAAGATGTGAAGAAGAGCTGTCTCGGGTATCCAATATGGAGGCATTAATTATCCGCATTATCGGAAAAGAAAAGTTTAAAGGGATTAGGCGTAGCCAAAGGAGTAAGTTTTTTTTTGCTCTCTATATGTTCGTAAATGTTTTCATTGTCAAACTACTTTTCATTTGTTGTGTGTGTATTCTAACACTTACATAATCAGATTAATTACAATTATATTGGTTTTTGTTTTTCTTTCAGCACGAGACGGGGAGAGTGCGAGTGATGATGGCGAGGACAGTCTGAGCGAAAGCTCAGACTCTGATGACGACGAAGATGACGATGACGACAAGGAAGACGGTGACAAGGTTGTGGGTGACAATGTAGATGATGATGACGACGGAGACGGAAGTGAGGATGAAGATGGGAGGACTAATGAGGTTCTTCCTCCCACTCCTGCTCCAGAATCACCAAGACCGCCTCCAAGAGCGGTCTACAGTAAGTTAAATTATTGTTTTTAAAAATGAAAAATGAAATATGTGTAGTAAATTTAATATTATTTTTTTCTGGACATTAGGTGGACCAGGGCTTTTTAGAGTCCCAGCTGTAAAGAGAGTGGGTCGACCACCAACGACAGATGAACCAGCCAGAAAAATTGTCGTCATTGCAACGCCTGCTGGTAAGTATGTTTATATGCATACATATAATTTACATTGTTTTAATACATATTTTTTTTTTAATTCATAGGAGGACGGCCTGATAAAAGGGCGTCCCCGCAGCCAAGCACAAGTGGCCTCACCAATATAATCAGAGTCCACCCTAGGACTCTAGTGATCCCCCCTCCGAGGAGGACATCTTTACCTTCACCATCTCCATCATACGAAGATGAAGACGTCGAAATCATCGACGAGATAGAGAAGAAACTTTTCGCTAGACCCTATACACCTCCATACACAGTGTATGGAGAACCTTCTCCTTCTCCCATGTTCAGCCCAATTACACCGTACAGCATACAACCAGCGACTCCCTTATCCTTCCACACTCTCGTGGACAGGATGAAGGAGCCCGACACAGAAGAAGACATCGTGCCATTCGACGAAACAAGTCTGGACACACCAAAACCACCCCCTCAAGAAGAAGACTAACTTTATTATTTGATTTTATATTATGCACTCATCTTTTTTCAAATGTAACTGTGTGTGTTTGTACACACTATATTATACACTTTTTTTCAAATGTAACCGTGTGTGTTTGTACACACTAGGGAAACAATACTCTTGTTTATATCGTATGGGATGGCATGGAAATGAACATTATTCCTTATTATGTATATGGTATATACACATTCTATGTTGTGTGCTTATTTTTTTAAATGAAGAATTTTTAATTGTACAGTGTGTGCATGTATACACTAGAGGGAGACTTTACTTTTGTTTACATCATTGTGAACTTTACATTTGTACATTTCTTTACATTTTATGGGATGGCATGAAAACAAATGGACTATTTCTTCAAATGTAAAATTGTGCGCATATACACATTATATATTGTGCATTTATTTTTATTTATTTTTGTATGTAAATTGGAACTTTACTCTTTGGTACATCAAGTTGTGTATATTGCTATGTTATGGTGAATGTTTATAGAAATTAAAATTTTGTACTCTTTTGTAAGTGAGTGGTGTATATTGTTATGTTATGGTGAATGGGTATAGAAATTAAAATTTTGTACTCTTTTGTAAATGAGCGGTGTATATTGTTATGTTATGGTGAATGCGTATAGAAATTAAAATTTTGTACTCTTTTGTAAGTGAGTGGTGTGTATTGTTATGTTATGGTAAATGGGTATAGAAATTAAAATTTTGTACTTTTTTGCAATTTAAATTGTGAACATTGAAAATTTTTATTGTGAAGAATTGTATCATACACATTATAATATTGTCATGTGTAATATTGAAAGTTTCAATGGCAAAAGTGAATCAAATCAAAAACCCAGTAAACCCCCAAAAATTGAACTCAAAAACCCAAAACGATAAACCATATTATATTGTGAGAATACTGGTAGATGACAATGTGTGCTATATATTTATTATTGAATTTTTCGTAAGAGGGCGTCGAAACCTTCTTCATCTAGCTCTTCCTCAACACTTTGTGAATTCTGTTCAAATTCTTTGTGTTCATCTTTTTCTTTGAGATCCTCTCGAGTGTCGCCTTCACTCTCTTCAGCGCCTCCTAATGCCTCTTCCTGATTTTTCTCTTCGATATATTTTGCCAATGCTGCCATCTCGTGGATGTTCAAATGAATTGTAGACCCTGGCGTGTCTTCTCTACCCAGTTTGTTGAGGTGAGTTGTATATGAACCTGTCATCCCGTCCTTTGTAATTCTAACTCGAACACCTTGCAACTCCAAGTCTGGCTTTTCCCAGAAGTGTTCAAAATTTTTGCTCGAAGGCGTCTCATTTGCTCTCATTTCATCGCCCTTGAAATAGGGGATGAGATCGAGTTTACTCGTAGCAGAGTCCTCTCTGATGATTTTTCGAAGAAGCCCCAAAATCCTGCTGCCTTGGAAAAGAGAGAATCTGACCACACTTGGTGTGTAAAACTTTCCATTTTGTTTCCCGAGCTTGATAAACCTGCATCCGTGAAATTGGTCGTAGTAGTCGAAGATCATGTTGCGTCCAATCTGCGGTTCAGGAAATCATTAATTATACAACATGCTGTGGATGTAGTTCAGTATGTAGTTCATGACTTACTTGTCTTGCTTCTGGTCTTTTAAAATCAACCCACATTCTCTCTTTATCGTTCTCAAAGCCACAGCTATAACCTGGCTGGCTCATGTAATGGGATCCACTTGTGTGAGCAATCTTTTGTTCCTCCTTTGACAGCTTGCTCGGCCGGACGAATGTAGGTGGCAGCTCTGTCGGCGAAATATAGACAATGTGTAGATAATACTGATCGAATTAAAAATTCCTAAAATTTTTGTGGATATTTGTAATAAAAATGTCTTACGTGCTTGTGAGCTTCGTTTGTTGGCCATCTTGCGTATCTTGTCCTAACTTTGGATGTGTATAATAAAATTTCACAAAATGTTTTCAAGATTTTATTTTAGAGTAAACTGCCTGAACCTTCTCAATGGTAGTCTTCCAGATGACGACTGACCGCGTCAAAACTTTGGTCATTGTATGCATACCGTTGGTCTTGACGAGTTGCGCAGTTTGAGATAATTTAGGTTCATAAGTTCTATGATTCGCCAGTCTTTGTTGGTCATTCTGCGTTTAGTGTTATACGAGTCACGACTGTCCAGATTTTGCATAAAATAATTATTAGTTCTTAGAGTTGTCGTTAGGTGGACTCGGACTTTTTCATAATTTCCAAAACGATGTGTAAATGAAATTGTATCTTTTGGTTTATTCGATTAGCGTGGCTCCATCTTTTATCTGAGATGAAAGCACCAAGTGTTCCTCATGTATACAAGGAATGCAGAGGGAGTGTCATCGGTATGTGTCCGCGGTTAAATTCATTTTGTGAGCATTGCCATCGAGATTCCGAGCCTACATGCAAGTGGTACATGTCAGATCAGTGTTTTGACTGTCATCTCCGGAATCTTTTTCCTTTGAGGTATCTAAAAAAGTGTGTTGGTGTCTGGCTAGACGCAAGTCAGAGTGTGGAGTCATCTCGTAGTGGTGAATGTATTCGTATGTCATTTACAAAGAATCAGTATATAGAATATAGAGTCTGGAAATGGTCCAGAGATGATTCAAACTTTGTGATGCGAGGATACATTGAAAGAGACATTGATTTTTGGACGGCACATAATATTGGGGATTATAACGGAATGAATTTCCAAATCTTTAACACAATCAAACATTTAATCGAATGAACATGTCATCGAAACGGAAGGGTATGACTAGTGCGCCACAGTGTAACCTCAAGAGGTCGCGAATTGAACATTTAATTCCTCCTCCGTTAAAATACAATAAATTCAGTGCAGACCAGAAAATTGTCATAGATTTAGTGAAGAAAAAGTTAGTTGCGCCATCTTCCAAACCAGTCAAGTGTATCATTCAAGCGAAAGCAGGTGGCGGAAAAACAAAAATTTTAATGTACATTAAGCATTTATTAGAGAGACATGATGCAGAGCGTAGGGTTGACGCTGGAGCAGAGATGGTACACCCATCTTTCGTCATGTGTGCGTTATCCGGAGCCGCTGCTTATCAATTGCAAGGCCAAACACTGCACAGCACATTCTACATTTCACTATATGAGAATATCTTCACTAAAAGCTGGTCTCCGAGGTTTCCACTTACACCAGATAAACTTGAAAGATTAAAAGCCATAAAATGGATAATATTAGACGAGATTTCATTAGTTGGGTTGCACATGTTAAAATATATTGACAAGTGTATGAAAATGGCGGACAAATCAAATAGTGAACATCCATTTGCCAATAGGAATGTGATTTTCTGTGGTGACATATTCCAGCTGGGGTGCGTCGGAGATATTAAACTCTACACTCCATTGAACAAAATTGAAGATCAAGATTGTATGGAGATGGCATTAGTTTATCGTTCGTTTGATGCCGTTGTACTCGAACAGTCTTTCAGGCAGGCATCAGATACAGAGGATGAAAAATCATTTTGTACATTACTTACGAATCTGGCCAGAGGAACAGTGACATCTAGTGACATCAAACTGTTACAGTCTAGGCTTTCGAGAAATCTTCCGAATGAAGAACGCGACAGCTTTTGTGAAGTGGTCCACATGTTCCAATTACGCCAACAGGTCAAGGAACACAATACATATATGATCAAAAAACTTTTTGGTGATAATACTTTCAAAGTCCCACTGTACATTCGGAACAAGAAACCTTATGGTGAAAAAACTTTCGAATTTGCTCTCGGGGCACGTGTTATACTCACAAGGAACATATCCGTAACTGTAGGCCTCACAAATGGAGCAAATGGGAGTATAGTGGACGTAATACGAGATGGTGTTGGAATGATAGAGGCTATCCTAATCGATTTTCCTTCGTACATTGGAACAAAAATTAAAACTACAAGTTTAGGGAGAGGAGTTGCGATCGAACGTCTCAAAGAGTTGTTAGAAGAAGAAGATAAGCATGAAACCTGTCAGATGGCCCTCTCATTTCCCATAGTCATCGGGTATGGAATTAGCATACATAAATCACAGGGGTCGACATTGGACAAGGCGGTAGTGTTTATGGGTCCCAGGCAGATTTTCCCGTCCGTTGATTATGTCAGTATTTCTAGAGTGAGGAAAATCCAGGATATAATGATTTTAGACTATGACATTTCACCTCATAGGTTCAATGACTTTACATACAGACAGATGGCTCTGAAAATCGAAGAAGAAAAACGGCTAGCAGCTATTCACACATCAAGAAAAACGAAAGAAGTTCATATAGACTCAGTTGAGAGTAAGTGCTAGTTCTCCAGCAGTCGCTTCTATGCTCTTGTCTAGTAAACACCTCTTAATAAATAAAATTAGTGCCTTATTGGACCACTAGAGTTAGTGCTTCTTGTGTTTTTCAACCTCGTTTCAAATATAAAAAATCTTCAATGTCTTCGAGCGCCATCAAGCGAGCGTATATGACAAAGAGCCTCCCAGGGAGTTTCGGAGGTGTGGGGACGTTCATCAAAAGCCGTCCGCATTTTAAAGACAAAAAAGAACTCGTCAAGGAAATAAACAAAATCCAATCGTATGCCGTCCATCGGCCCGCCAATTCCAAATTCAGAAGGAGGAGAATTTTGGTTCATTTTATCAATCATATATGGGCAGCGGACCTCAAAGTCATGTCAACCGCTTCAGCAAAGGTCAACAACGGCTATAAATACGTTTTATGCGTCGTGGATGGCCTTTCTAAGTATGCATGGACGCGCGCACTTAGGAGTAAATCAAGCGCGACTCTCATCACTGCGTTCCAATCGATATTCCGTGAAGCCAAGGCTACGCCCCACTTCCTATTCGTGGATATGGCTAAAGAATTCCTTTCGTGCAAGTTTTGTGCGTTTCTAAAATCCAAGAATATCTCTCTGTACAATATATACTCCTTCATTAAAAGTTCATACGTTGAACGCTTTATATCAACATTATTCAGCAGAATTCAGAGATATCAATTCGAGAAGAAGACATTAAATTTCGTCAGTGTGTTAAAGGCTTTCACAAAAAACTACAATGGTAGTTACCATCGTTCAATAGGAATGGCACCTTCACAGGTTAACAAAGACAATGAAGAGGAAGTGTGGCAATTAATCTACAAGGATGCCGATGAACTGGCCGAGCTAAAAAAAATTGAGGACAAAAAATTGGGAGCAATATTTAAGGAAGACACAAAAGTTTACATTTCCCGCCAACGTCTTGTGTTCGAGAAAGGTACTGACCTTTATGCAAGAGTAACTCATATAGAACGTCTTATCATATAATATTGTCATTCTCTCTTGGGACTTTATAGGGTATAGCTCACGCTGGTCCACAGAATTTTTCTGGATTGACAAAGTCCAGAGAAACACGAATCCCACAACATATTTGCTGAGGGACTCTAAAGGAGAAAAAGTTATTGGTGAGCCATCTATCGAGTATTAACAGCAATTATACTCTAAATTGCTGATTTAATTGTAATTAATTTACATTATAATACGCAGGAAGTTTCTACAGTTCGGAATTACAGCCAGTGGTAGAATAACCATGCTCCCATCTCACATTCGAAACTACTGGGAAGGAGGCAGTAGATACCTCACACTTACGAGTGACAAGACTTCTAAATGCCCTGAAAATACGAGCACAAATTTCGTCTACCGTTTCGACACCCCTCTGTTTATTCCTCGTGGAACTTATGATCTTGGAGTATTGGGGATCACATACAAACAAGCGGTCACCGCAGCTGCACCTGCTGCAATAAAAAAAGCGCCCAAAGTAGCCAAAAATGCGGGGGTTGACAAATCATCGGTCATCAAATATTTGACCCCCTCTGGGAAACTCTTTCCGAATGTCACAGAGCCCACCATTCAGAGAATGGTGTATAGAAAAGATGTAGTGTCCCACATGGGACTTGCGAGCAAACTCACCGCTCTCCTCACTGAAAATGGAATCACCAATGCCAATTTTACTATGTATTTTCTTAAACCGGACGGCGATTTTATATCTTCTGTTTATTTTGATGACCCTGAGAAACGTAAAACGCTAAGAATATCACAACAACTGGCACAGTTGATGGGATTCAGACACACATCGTTTCGACCCGGGTTCAGTTATGGCGTC
>JAQHQX010000552.1:0-12214 GCA_034694425.1 Arrhopalites sp. Gr-Col-00791
GTGTACAGTTTTACAAAATATTCATGAAAAAAATCTCACCATTTCATCCGCTGGTCACAAAAGAAATTGTTATAGGTGGCGGTCAAAATGTTTAACTCATTCTCATCAAGAAAATTTTGAAAATTTGACTGGGACAAAAATTCAAAGTTATTGCCCTTCAAATTCAATTCAGTTGGTCTGTTCATACCACCTAATACAGGGTCTCCTATTGAGTCAAAACTGGAATCATCCAGACGAGTATTTGTCAAATCAATTTTCAAAAATTGTTCTTCACCAAAATCAACATCCGGTGGGTCAAGTGCGAATGCATTTGGCCCAAATTCGACATAGGAGTTTTGAATTCTAATTAGTCGTAAGTTTCTGTTTCGTTTAAAGGGAGCATCGGAAATTAACGTACGATGCCCTTCACTGAACATCAAAGTTTCCAAATTGACTAAGCGGGAGAACCCTGGAAGCCATTCAAATTCGCCGCTGTCATCTCCAATAAGATAGGAACCACCAGTCACGTTAGTGTTATCAAGATCCAATTGGGTAATACTTGGAGTAAAGGATGGGAAAAAATCTTCCATTCCTTCTGCGGACAAAAGAGGATTGTAATTCACAGATACTTTATCTGCGTCAATTAGTCCGTCGTTTGTGATGTCAGAAGTTGGAAAAGCTGTATCTGATCTGATCTCACTATTAATCTGACCATTGTACAAACTGGTTAGGTTGTTATTCTCGCTAATATCAAAGTTCATTGTGACGCGAGTGTAGAAAAACGGACTCATGTCCAATTTTGGGATTTCTGTGTCGGACAATTGAAAAAAAGGTATGGTCAACCATTGTTCAGGGAGTGTCAAATTATTGGCCTGACGGATTGCTGCCCAAGTACGATGTATTCTATACTGAGTGATTGCACCACCGCTGCATAACAAACCTAAATTATTTGTACAAGCGCATGGAGTCACAAGATTCTTCGGGGGACACACAAAAGCTGTAAGAGCAATTGGAGCAAAATTCTTAAGGCAATTTCATTTAATTATAAAACAACAATGAGGATTTGAGTACAATCTAATTTTTAAATATCGTTTACCCACATGGAAAAGGCGAATTTGTCGTTACTGGTACTTCTGTCGTTTCATATTCTTCTATCGTTTCATATTCTTCTGTCATTTCTGGTTCCTGTGTGATGTTGATCGTGGTTATTGTAGTTTTGGCACCGTTATAACCTTGAAACAAAAATTTAGGGAGACGAAGTGACCATTTTGAAATTTCAAAATTTACTCTTCAATATGAGCAGAAAATTTCATTTATGTTTCTCTTAACATAAAATAAAAAGTACATTTTCAAAATAAATAAAATACAATGAGAAATAAATCGAAAGATTACCATTGATTTTGTCAAAAGAACAAAATGCAAGCAATAAGAAAGGGATCAACAATTTTAACATTTTGTACAAGATAAAAAAAATTAAACACCGCGATGATTCACTAACATGTAGGCAACTACTGCTTAAAATCAGAAACTAAACCAGGGAACAAATATTTTTATGAAACATGTTAGCCATGATGTTGTCATCAGTTGCGATGAGTTGTGCTGATAAATGTGAATGGCAATATCGATTCAAGTCGAAAGTAGAAAATAGTTTTATAATCCATCAATCATGCTATGCCATGACATTTAAAACTATTTTTGCTGATAGCATTTAATAATTAAATTTTAATTATAGCATTCGCATTAATATGTCAATTAATTTGTTTTTGAATATTCTGATAAATTTTAAGTAGGTATTTCCGATGTCGTTGTGTAATCAAATATATTTCAACTTTCATTTGTAATAGAAGTGTCAAGAGATTTTCGAATTGTTTGTGATGTCATAAATCATATCCACAAACATGTGTTCTCCTGATGTTCAAAATGATTGAGAAATCGGCTGCCAGGTTTAGCAGATATGAATCTGTCTTTCCTATTTCTTTCAGATTTTTATGACCAAGATTGTGGCCAGTACATTTCAATTTGCAGTGACCTCTGGAGGTCAAGTTTGTGTGTTAATGAAATTCTCATTCCATCACCACTGCTGTCGGTGTTTAGTGCCATCATTCTTCCAAGTTTCATAATAATCCATTATCATAAACTGTATTTAATAATAGAAGAATGAAAACTCTAATTTTAGGGTTGTTTCCTCAGGATTTTGGGCAATTTTTTTACATTCTGAAAAGAGCATGGACGATCTGGCCAACTTTGCAAACGGCGCTTTTTTAGTACAAGATTGAAAGCTCAAAAAGATTTTATGAGTGCGGGTACCAGATCGTGGCTCCGTTTATTTTTGGCATAATAGATTATCAGATGAGGGCCTTTGGATTTGCCATAGATCCGTTGGCTTTACAAGTAGAAGTAGAGCGAAGGGCAGAAGAGCCGTTTTGAAAGAAAACTTTCAGATGGAGAAAACAACAGATAAGGATTTTGTGTAATCTAGAATTTTAAGTCAGACGTTAATCTCTTGGCCTCCCACATTTTTTTCTCACACAGCGGATAATATGAACTATCGTATTTGTCGTCACCCCCATACCCTTCGACAAAGTCTGTTCCTGATAGATAAATTCCATCAAGAGCAGAATTGAGGCCATAATAATTATGTAATGAGCATCATGATAGGATAATAAGGCAATTATTTACACAACATGTGAATTACTCTTTTTGGGAAGAATGGACGAGCACCATAAATATTTATAATTGTGGCTCTGGCTCTGTACACCTGAATTTAATTGACTTGCTTTAACCCCACTTTAGTCAAATTAATATCACACCATACAAGAATCTCTGATAAATCGTCGTCCTATGATCTAAAACTCTGTAATTGGCAAATTAAAAAATGAAACAGTCAATCATCCTTGTTCTATTTTGCATTATTTTTCAGGTGAATCATATCTTAATTAAATCTCTATTAACTGAGTCTATCCCAATCGAATTTATAAACTAATAATTTTTAATAAATTTAGAATGACTTTTCATTGGCTGAGTTTCAGTTGGACGCAAGAAAGTGGTCGAAGAATGAAAATCTTGCTAATAAAATTGAACAAATTTTGAATTTGAAAGGGAATCTCAGAATCGATCACGCTAAAGAGGAATTGACGAAACAATTGGAAAAAAATGTTATAAAAAATTTGGCTGCCAACGTCCTCGTTCAGAGACCGATTGAACAGAATCAAGAAATTTTTAAAGTTGTCTACAAACTTTTTGAATTACAATTTAGATAATGTAAGAAATTCCAAATTAAGTTTTTTAATCAAGTTGTGAAATTGTTTTGGTTTTGGTTCAGTTGATGCGGAAGACTTTGAATGGAGATTTGGACTTTAGTCCAGCAGTTGAAAAAATTCCTTTCCTTTTACGTCGTCAGGATAAGACGGACAGACTACAAATTATCTTGAACTCCATTCGAGTGGTAATCACACATTTAATTCTACTATAAACCCCTTACACACCAATTTGGACTTTAATTTAGTTTGCCAATTGAATTTTGAAATTGTTGTGAAAAATTAATTCAGAAAGAAAATGGTGGACAAATTAGTGAAATAATTCCTGAATTGCGGCAGCAACAAAATGCCACCACACCAAAGCCAAGCCAATTAGATAAGATTGTGGATGCTGCAAGCAAAATCAATATCAGGGAGTTGTCTACTTTTCTCAAAGAAATCCCAGAAATTTTTGAAGGCATTCAAACTATCGTCGATAGTGTTGACGATATATTTGGTTAACTGACCATTAAAATTAAAGCTGTAAAATTATCTCTATTATTTCAAACGGATTTCTTACATGGTCAAAGTTTTATCGAAAAATAAATAAAATTTTACCAGTTGGTTGAATATCATGTGCGCACTTTTGAGTCAAACCCTGGCCTGACCTGCGGCAGGTCATGGGAGGGGCAGGTCACCTGCCCCTCCCATGCCCTAAACAAAAGTGACCATTTCATTTTTTATTTTGTTTTACCCAAATCCTTCCCTGCAGCTGGAGTGTGAATGTGAATGAATTACAAAGGTGTCTCCTCTACATTTTCCCATTCAAGTTTAACCGAGCCACTGGAACATTTCAAATTGACAATTCCATTTGGTCCAGATTCACATTCACATTTTGGCAGTTTCTTCTCAACTGTCAAAGTTGACACACGCTGTGGGTGAGACAATTTACTCCATTTCATTTGGACAACCAAAACTCCACCAACTACCGATCATGTTGATTGTATCGATTGGTTATCTGATTATCAATATTTGTGAGCAAATTGCATTTATTCGTTGGCCTGAATTGAATGTCAAATTCTTTAACGAATTTTTAAAATTTTCGGGTAGCCATCAAACTCTAGAATTAGAATGGACATTTTAAAATTGATTCTTAATAGAATAAATATGATTCAAATCGCTTCTTAATTCTGAAGTTGTCTTCTTAAAAAAACAGAAGAGTTTGGGGTTCTGGATCAGGCTTTTGTCATTCATGACAAGATTCAAGAGGTCAGACAGAAAGCTTTGATCGAGTCAAACAATTTCTGATTTAGAGAAAATCGGGAATTTTATAGGACATTCTGCTTGTCCATTTGACGTTTGGGAATCAAATGTGGACAATTTTCGACCATGGAGATAGCCTCAACACCAATTTTTGTGGATTTTGTCATTCAGAAAATTGTTGACCTTCTCCTTACATTTTTATGATACGTTGGGAACTTAGATGTCCAGTTGAAGGGAACGTCGTTCTCTCTGATCACGTGATCACGTAGGTGCATAATCTGTTCTTTAAAAAAGTCTTCGACAAACCTCAAACTGAAACTAGAATTTTCTTCGTAAAAAAAAAACTCGATTTTATCTACATCTTACCCATCTCCCCCTCTCCCATGTGAACATTTTTTTTCTTCCTTAAACTAGGTTTGCGAGGTATGACAGAAGATCCAGCCACGCTTGTAAATTGAAATATGTACGTTGGATATTTTTAGGGATATAAATGGTTAATATTAAATCGTCAGTAAAAATATTAAATCGTTACTAAAATGGGCTTCATTCTGTGTGATTCTGTGTGAATGAATATGTGTGTGGGACTGGTAAAATCGTCGCTGCATTTTCTGTTTTCCTGCCTAAATCTAGGTTGGGGAAGAAAATAATTTTCGGCAAAGGTTAGAAAATTTAACATTGCGGGTATAGGCAAGCACTAGATAAAATGCAGTTTTTTCCGGCGAAGAAAAAATTTTTTTAGGTTGATGGTTTGGGGAAGATTGTTTTTAAAAACAGATTATGCACCCACGGGTAAAATATTATATCAACATGTTTTTTAGTATCTATTAATGAAATCATTCCATCTATGTCATTGTTCAAAATTACAAAGAAATTCATGTAAAACGTTCACTTTATATTTCATGGCAAAAAGTGCATAAAATTTATAAAAACTGAATGACTCCATAAACAGAAGGAGATTTTTCGATATAGAGTTTGAAAGGTTCATTATATCAATGACTGAGGTCACAGTCTACACGTTGCAAAACTAGAATTGAATGTACACCTCTCATCTTGAATATAGAATTGTTCAAAGATTCAAAATAATTCCAGAAACTTTTATACAAATCTTCGTATGCAAGATTTGGGTTTGCGAAATAGGATGGCCGTTAGAACGGCGGGGTAATCCTTACCAAAGGGCTTTCAAGAACTGCTTATCATAGTCCCATTTTCTGAATCCACTTTAAGTTTCTCTGAAACTACAATCATATCTTCTTTTACCCCGAGATGACTTGACAAGTGTCACTAACGAAACTGTTTGACATGATCTAAACTAGAACTGCATCCATCGTCATCTTTCTTGCTCATCCTATTCAAAATTAAATTGAAAATTCATGATTTTTCCGAACAATGAGAAAAACCTCTAATGATTTTTTAATTAGCCCGAAACTCCATAGCAAAATTAAGTCGATAGTTCATAGTTATGGGTTGGGCGTTGCAGAAGAAGGAAATAATTTTGTTTCGTCTAAGCAGATCAAAGTTAAACAAATTGCGTAAGGTCGTTGCTCCCAATACATCTTCATCTAGATTTTTTTTACCAACTTTGGATAAAGATTACAACACACAAAAGGTCAGCAAGGGTCATGCAGAGGAATTTCGCTTTTTTTGATAAGCTCTAACTTCAACAATATTCTGTATTAGTCGACCATCAACGTACAAGTTTTTGATCGATAATCAAAAATTCGTGGGTGCATAATTTGTTTTTCAAAAAAATCTTCCCCAAACCATTAACCTAAAAAATTTGTTTCTTCGCCGGAAAAAACTACATTTTATCTAGTGCTTGCCTATAGTCGCAATGTTAAATTTTTTAGCCTTCGCCGAAAATTATTTTCTTGGCCAACCTAGGTTTGGGCGGGAAAACAGATTATGTACCCACGCAAAAATGAAATGCTGATTAGCCAACAGCTGTTTTTTTGGATGGAAAACGCAACTTTTTATGATGACGACGTTGAGAGTATCAATTAAATTTATTAACAATTACTGGAAAACCAGTCAGTTACTTCAAGACGTTGATTCAGTTGAAACCCTCCAATCAATTTGTTCAAGTTTAGTTCACTTGCAGAGAATTTAAGTCTTCAGTTTCGATTCGCCGGAATTTTTGACGACTAAAATGAAAGAAACTTTTGAAAAGGTCCTACTTTATACTTCAAATACTTGAAGGATTCAAAATTTTGAGAATTGTACAATTTAAATGTGGTGAAATATTTTGAATAATTTTAGATGCATTTCTTGGTTTTGATGACGACCTTTCTTGGTGTTTTGGCCATTTTCACGGTACGCTGCACAAAAGAAATTATTACTTATTTCAACTTGGGTCATTTACTTGAATAGAATTGAAAATAAACAGTTTGTAGCGATTAGAAGTTAGATCATTTTAATTCTAAATGAAAATTTAGAATTGAGTTCTGATTCGCCATCGAACTGATGGTTATAGGAAATTGTTCTTTTCACTTTCAAAATGATTTGGAATTGTGATTAAAAAATGAATTTTGCACGTAGATTGTGAATGGAACAAGATGTCGAAATGAGACCTCGTGTCAAGGAAACGAATGCTGCCTCTACAGATTTTCCCTGTTTGATTTCGAAAATAGGGGAAGATGTACGAAACGGGGGAATGCCAGCGACCTCTGTGCAACAGTCAAGTCAGCTTCAGGAAATTACAGTCTCATCTTTTGTCCTTGCAATACTGGACTTAAGTGTACTTTTGGTGTTTGCAGAAATCAGACCTCGTCCAATTCATCAACCAGTTTCCACTTTGAGACCAATTGACATTTAAATTGAAAATTCTCTGAGTCTCAGTTTCGGCAGATGAAAATTGGGAGCATCAAAGTTTAAGTTGATTTAATTTTAGGAATTTTATATTATCCTATAAAATGTCACCTAGTCAGCATATTTGTGGGTCTCGTCTGAGTTTGGAACCAACCGAATAGGGATGAGCAAAATACATTTGAGAAATATGTATTCAACAATCCAATGACATCCTAATGAACAACAATGAAGGAACCAAAATACCTTCAATTTGGGCTGTTGCCATGCCTAATCTTAAACTAATAACAAATTAAATTTTGAATTTCGATAAAAATGAAATTTAGGCTTACTAAACCTAGCTTTGCCTCCTACACCTGGTAGGATTTATAGAACAATTAATTTAATTGTGATTGACTCCCTGACGAAGAATACGAGTAGTATTCGAAAGCTTGGAAATTTTAAATAAATTTCAATCATTCATGTCAACCGTTAATAATGTCTACTTTATTTAAATATCATGGATGGAAGAATTTCAAAAAATTTATACTGGACCATCACGGTATGGTTTTACTCAAATCAATTCTGGATCTTCAATACCTTTCCAGGAAAATTATTGGAATAAGAAACAGCATCGTTTTCCTCAAGAGATGCAAGAAAAATGAAATTATTCCAAAATTCCTACAACCCCATTTTATCCGAAACTCACCTCGGAATGCGAACAAACGACGTGAAAAATGCAGTCTACTTTTGATTCAAGACTACATTAATGAAAATTACAAAAATCTCAAGTCCATCCGGTCGGAAATGGATTTAATTTGGGACTCAATGGAAGACCTTCCGACGTCGCTTACACAAGACATCGAAAACATCATTTTAGGCGACCAAGAAAGACTTGATCAGAGACTGAAAGAGAAGCAGATGAAAAAATTCAACACATTGATGAATTTGAAATACCAAAAACTACAAGTCACTTTTGTGAATCGTCAAATCCAAAACGACAAAGAACCAACAGAATGGGAAAAGTCAAAAGTACTCAATTACAGTAGCACCCAACTAACAAATATTGAAATTCGGGCTTTAGCTCTTGGACACAATTTTGCCTTAGAACCAACTGTTGACGAAAACCACAGAAACATTATCAGATCGATATCCACCCTCGAATACCGAATAGACAAAGAGAAAGAGACTTCTGAATTGGAGAAAAACGCAACCAAATACCAACTAGCCAAAGTTCTATCGACCCAGATAAGATACAAACCTTCACCAAATCATTTATGGATCAGATCCACTTTCAACAATTTGAAGAAAAATGAATCCATTGCAATTCTCCAAGCGGACAAAGGTAATTCCACAGTAGTGATGAACAAATCAGAATATGTGGAGAAAATTCAACAAATGATAACTGAAGGACCTTACAGAGTAATCAATGAAAATCCAACAAGCAAATTAGAAGAGAAGATCAGAAAACTGTGCTCAAAATTGAAGAAACTGAAGAAATTGTCCGACAACGACTACAAATCAATAGTGCAGTCCCATCCAATAACACCAAAATTCTGCGGACGTCCCAAGATCCACAAAGCAGGTATGCCAATGAGACCCATTGTGGATTACCGTCGGTCACCAGCCCATGGCCTCTCCATTTTCCTAAAAAACATCTTGATGAAAATCATCGATACAGCGGGAACGTCACTGAAGAACTCATTTGATTTCACACAAAAAATTTCAGATATCGAAATTAACGAAGATGAATGCCAAGGTTCATTTGATGTTGTGACCCTCTTCACAAATACTCCCACTTTAGATGCCCTAAATTACATTAGACAACGACTCACAAATGATGACAGATGGAGAACTAACCACAGTAATCCTAGGACAATTCTACACTATTTTAACACCAAGTCCAACAAATCAAAGACAATCACAAATCTTGAAATTGATGACATCATGGAATTATTCAAGGCATGTTATGATTGTTCATATTTCTCATTTCAAAATGTACTGTACGAGCAAACAGACGGTGGACCTATGGGATCACCCTTATCGGGTATAGTATCAGAATTTTTTCTTCAAAAATTAGAAATAGACATAATCAAACCGAATCAGTTTATTTCCGTATGGTGGAGATATGTTGATGATGTTTATGCCAAATATAAATTTGACAAAGAGGATTCAATTTTAAAATCATTGAACTCATACCATCCCAAGATACAATTTACATTAGAAAAAGAAAAAGATGGTAAACTCCCTTTCCTCGATGTACTTGTAGCAAAGACTACAACCAACAAAATATCAATCCAAATTTATCGAAAACCAACCCACACAAATCGATACCTGAATTTTGACTCCTTCCACCATCATTCTCACAAAATGTCTGTCGCCGATTCACTCATTAGACGAGCAATATTACTATGCGATTCCAAATTTCTTGATGAAGAATTAGAATTCATTGTGAGAATCCTTAAGGACAACAACTTTCCTGAAAAGATCGTTCGACACAAAATTAATGAACTCCAAGCAACATTACATGATGACCCAAAACCAAGAGCCAAAAAAGAAAATGACCGAATACCCCTCCCTTACATGGGGAAAGTCTCCGACCAATTAGCCAGAATATTAAGGCAAAGATTTGAATGGAGAACTACGTTCATTCCAGGCTCCAAGATTCACACTCTCATACCCACAACGAAAGACAAAGAAGAACATCAAGCAGGTGGTGTATACAAGATCCAGTGCAAGACCTGTAACCAGTCCTACATAGGCGAAACGGAACGACCTCTAGACGTAAGAATAACTGAACACAAAGATCATACTCGTCTAGGCAATACTACTAGGTCAGCTATAGCCAAACATGTTTGGGACAACAAAGGGGCCCATGAAATAGACTGGAACCAGGCTAAATAATTTAGCCTGGTTCCAGTCTATTTCTCGAAGGATGAATTTAGCCTAAATTCATCCTTCGAGAACCCAAAACTATGCAGCGGAAGTGGCTAGAAAGCCTTTGCATTCAACAATTCAATGACATCCTAATGAACAACAATGAAGGAACCAAAATACCTTCAATTTGGGCTGTTGCCATGCCTAATCTTAAACTAATAACAAATTAAATTTTGAATTTCGATAAAAATGAAATTTAGGCTTACTAAACCTAGCTTTGCCTCCTACACCTGGTAGGATTTATAGAACAATTAATTTAATTGTGATTGACTCCCTGACGAAGAATACGAGTAGTATTCGAAAGCTTGGAAATTTTAAATAAATTTCAATCATTCATGTCAACCGTTAATAATGTCTACTTTATTTAATATGTATTTTGTATTTTTTCAATTCAATTCTTAACGTGTTATAACCTGACTAGCGATTGTCCCGCAGACAACACAAAATTAGGTACATCGTTTCAAATTTGTTTGATAACAATTTGTTGATATCCAATTTTCATGTTTACTTTAACCAAATAAAATCTAAGATTTAAATGTGTTTGTTGTGATATTGATATTGTTTTGATGTCGATGTTAGACGCGGATTCAAAGTAATGTCGTTCAAATAGCCAAAGATGGGTATATTTTTTGAATTTATTCAAGATAAAAAGATGACTTTTCATAAAAAGAAATAGGATGGGTAAGTAAGACAAAATTATCCAAACGAGTTGAATTCCCAAATGAAAAACTATTACGGATTTATTTTGTATTTGTATTGCTCCATATGCGGAAAATACATTTTGTATTTGTATTATGAGCTAATGTGAAAAATACATCTGTATTCCAAAATAACCCTGTGGCTGAACAAGTCAGAGGTTCAATTGATGCTGTAGGTGTTTCGGTATCTTTTTAGATACACAGAAATAGAATATTCGACGTACTTATTGACCATCTGAGGTTAAATGTGAGTCTACTATTTGCAACTAGGAATTTTAATTTCATGTTTTCATTCTCTCGCAGCATTTTATTCATTCAACGTCTTTTCAAATAAAAAATAACACACTCAGCAGAGAAAAATAATCTTCCACTCATTTTGAACGGGAATTTTTTTACGGTCGTTTTCCAAGATAAAATTAAAGTGACCGTAAATTGTAATTTTTTTTATTCGATAAAGATCCTAAAGTTTTGAAGCGAATTTGTATTTTGAAAATTTTTTAAATGCACTTTACATTTCTATTTTGAAAAGTAACGAAATAGTATTTTGTATTTAATTACTTTGTTCATTAATTACAATCTTTACCTTAGTGTTGCAATTCAATTTATTCAATTCAATTGAATTGTTTAAAATTGAGAAGGCAGCCAGTAGGTTAAAGGTCCAAATCAATGCAGAATTTTTTGATGTTTGCAGTTAAATTGAATTTTTTATTGTATCTCTAAAATGGCACAAATAAAATTATTAACCAGTTCTTGAATAATCTAAACTGATCCTTCGACGTGCATTTCAGTTGTTTGCAATTGGAGAAAATTGTTTCTTTTTTCAGCACTCACTTCGCTCGATACATGAAATAATCAAACCTTTATCGACATGGTCAGAAATGACCTAATCACCTAAAGATCTTGTTTGACAATAAGAATTAATGTAGTCGACTTGTCAACAGACTCTGGGACAAAACAGCCTCTGTGGTCATACTTCAACAAGACAAATCTCAAGTCAACGTGATTCTACATCCTACCATACACAATATACATGTTGCATTGTACTTACTTTCCAATCCATTCTCTGCTACCTCCAAACGAATAAGGAAATTAAATTACAGTGTCCCAAATTTGGTTGAACTCTGGTTGAAAAATTCTGCGAATTTTCCTTGTACAAATTTTTCATTTCTTGACGGCAGTTTGGATTACACACCCGTTCATCAATTGTTCTCAATATGGGGACAGAAAATCAAGAGCCTCAACCTCAGAGGAAGTTGCATCCACAACACTTCAGAATCAACATTTCGAAAAATTTTGCTCCAACTAACCAATCTCGAGAAA